>BGPR01007140.1:51853-73641 GCA_013235015.1 Araneus ventricosus | reverse complement strand
ATAATGAGCCTTTAAAATGGATACATTTAAGTTTTTGAAAGACAAATAATGTCATAAAAATATTGTACTTATGGGATTTTAGGAAAATATACAAATGAATATTAATTACCTGCTTTTGAGTTAAGTAAGAAAAATGGAAAACTGCTTTTTCAAAAGAGGAAAATGCATTTTTAGAACCTTAATTTTATTTAAGTATTATAATGATGCAAAGTTTGAAAGGGAAATTATATAAATTGACTATTGCATTGCCCATTTTGTGATACTATCATCTTCACAAAAAGGATATATGTTTGAAATTCATATAAAAATATAATGTATAGTATTAGATATGAAATTGAGTTACATTTATTGCAATTTCTAAGAAAAAAAATGACAAAAAGAATAAAATTAGAACATAAGGGAGCAATCAAACTATATTTTATCCTGAATAAATTATAACAACACAAGTGGTGCTATAAGAGATATGTAGCAAAATTTAAACTCTCAAGGTGATGTGAAAAAAAAAAACTTTTGTTTTTTGAAAACTCCAAAACAAATTTCTACAGATTTCTGCTTAAAAAAAAGAAAAAAAATCTATGAAATTAATCAACTTTTATTTAAAATATAGATTTTTATTATAGAATGTTCAATATATTGGTGTAAGAAACTAAATTATATTCAAATATATTAATTACTTTTAAATATTTTAGGATCATATGGTCTATTTAAATAGGCATTATACCTTGTAGTTTTTACTGTAAAGTCACTAAAATGTTTAACTTCACAAATCCTTTACACATAAATTTCAAAAATGGCTCACTGACTTAAATATATTTCCATCAAAAACGTCTGAAAATAAACTAGCAAAATACTAAGGTCACAGCATACTTAATTTGTGCAAATTATTTTTAAAAACATTTTAAAGCAAAATTATTAATTTACAGACAAAGACGAATCATTAACTACAAACACTGCTTTGACAGAAAAACTCATACATCAACTTACTTTTGTATGTTCATAAGGAGGAGCTTCTTCAGGATGCCAGCAACAAATTGTCTGACCATTATTAGTCAATACAACCCAAGAATTTCTAAACAGAAAGATGAAGAGAAGTAACTCTCTTGTTTTTCAATAAAAAACAGTAACACAAAATATCCATTCATATCATTTAGAAAATGATTAGAATCTATTTCCTGTCAACCTATTTTTATTCTTAAATGCTTAAAAGCCTTATGGTATTATCCATTAGTGGGGGCCCAGAAAAAAATCTGCCAAACATTAGCAATAACTCAACAAATCTTAATGCTGACATTCAACTTCTTTGCAGTTATTTGTTGTTTCAACACAAAGTAGCACCAACATTCAAGTTTGGTGAAAACTGGGACCTGCTAATGGAATAGTAACCTTCATAAAAAGTTACCACTCCAATGGCTCCATTCTATCCCAGGATAGAATACAGTAGAACCAAACCCCCGGGAATCCAAAATTTCAGATAATCCGAACAACTTTTTTTTAAATTTTCTGAAAAGTTTTATTAAAAAATGAAGAGAAAATAACAATTACGAATCAGAAACAAAGCTAATGTTTATTCCTAACTTAAAAGAAACATTTGAATTAGTACTTAAGAATGAATATAAAACCTTAATTAGTAGAAACAAAATCAGTTATCTTCTTTTGATGTAAGGAACTAAACCTGCTTAACGATGCAACAGTGCCACCACCGCATGAACATCAAGTTAATCGGTGTAGTGGCAGCATGTTATTCTACATAGCATAGCATCAGTTTCATTTTTACATTTACAGATCGTTTTCATATATGCTTCATATTTCATTTCAGATATTTATAAAATATCTCTAAGCACTACAAGAAAAAAGTTGGCAAAAATGACTTTGAGTTTTGTACATTCTTTGCAAAATTGTTTCATAGAAATTCCTTCAAGTACAAAAAAAATTAAATAAGTATTTTAAATCATACATGATATAGAACTCCAGGCACTTTGGAAATAATAATATCACACAAAATAGATCATCCAACAATGCATACCGATTTCTAAATAATTCTAATTTTATTGAAAATTTACATGTTGCATTTTACAAACGAAATAATTTTAACTTAAGGATTTTCACAAATTTAAAAAGAGTAACTCTTAACATACCTTTTTTTTAATTTTATGAAAATTGAAGCTCCTGTATATTACATTACTTCTAGTTAATATATATAAGCAGTAACTGTTATTCTATAAATTAGCCAATAGCTAATTTATAAACCGTTAGAGATAGGGATATATATAAAGTTGAAGAAATGCTTTAAATGACGAGAAGAATTATATTTTATGTTGTTTCAGTCAATAATTGTACTACTGAAAAAAAATATTGAAGTCTAAATTTTTATTCAGTCCCCCAGTAATATTAAGTAAAATATTTTTGGCACACTAACATGTTAAACAAAACAAAGTCTCGTCTGCAGTTAAAATTGACCGAGATATGAATAATGTGACCACACGTCCTGTTATCCCTGAGCACAGCTTCGGGATGCCAAAATGTCCCATTTTCAGAAACAAAAATCCAAGGTAACAATTTCAAAAAGAGGCGTGAAAATTTTTTAAAAATCCGACAGTAGTGTCTAGTAGCACCGCGCTTATGGAGCATACACTATATGTCTCACACATACTCAAGTTGGTCAGAACCCTGCTAGCTAGCATATATTTCTTTTTTACACCACACAAAAGGGACAGAAGGAAATGCTGGTAATATTTTAACTGAAAGTCATTAGGCAGAATTGTTTAAACATTGTTACACTAATAATTTGAATCATACAAACTTTAATATAATTATTGAATATATTTTATGTCTACTTGGCACTAATGCACCTGTAGAAAGGGTCTTTTCGCTTCTGAATAAGTTGTGGACGAGCGAAACAAATTCAGTTATAATTCGCAATTTTTAAAGCAATGTTACTTACTAAAGTAAATTTTAAGAAATCCTACTAAGAATATTATTCTTATTTGAAATGAATGTCAAATATACTGAAGCAAAAATTTGTTCTTCAAAAAATACAAGACCTCACAAATATTTATTTTCACATGTTCATTCCTGTTCTTTTTATTGAAAAATATAAACTGAAGAAATGTAAGTTTTCTTAAATATACATACTATTACTTAAAAATTAGTAGATGTCCCGTTTCGAGGGAAAAAATAAATGGTTACTTTAGGTATGGATATTGTGACCATATGTCCCATTTTTAGGTGGCGTGTCCTGTTGTCCCCAATCACAGCTTCGGGACCCCAAAATGTCCTGTTTTCAAAGCGAGAGTAACACACAGTAAAAATTTCAAACAAGGTGGTGCCAAAAATCAAAAAATCTGACTGTATTGTCTAGTAGCCCGGCGATGACGGAGCATGAGCCATACATACACATATGTATGGCACAGGGATGTAAGCTCGTCAGAAGTCTACAACACCGTACGTAGTTCTAACTACATTATACTGCATGAAGTGACTGAATGAAATCATGAGAATATTTAAACCGAAAGTCGTTGGATGGAATTTTTCAAACACTTTCACACCAATAATTTAAGTCATATGAACTTTCATACGTCGCAATTATAAAGCAATGTTAATTAACAAAGTAAATTTTAAGAAATCCTGCCAACAATTTCATTCTTTTTTTTTAAAGTCAACATCAAGTAGACTGAAGCAAAATTGTGTTCTTTAGAAAAATGCAAGATCACATGAATGATTTATTTTCACATGTTTATTCCTGTTCTTTTCATTAATAAATAAAAACTGAAGAAATATGTGTTTTCTTGAATTCACATAACATTACCTAAAAATTAAAAAATGTCCCATTTTGACGGGGAAAATAAATGGTCAGTTTAGGTATGCAGCATTAAATATTGCCATCTTAGACATTTCCTTACCACATCAAGGAAAATCTACCAATCAATGGGAAATACTTGCTCAAGGCAGCTATTGATTGCTTAAAATAATGAAATTCAAAGTTTCAGAGTTCACTGAGTTTCAGTCACAGAAGAGTAGAATACATATATATATATATATATATTTCTTAATTGTTAGTGTGTCAAGAATATTTTGTTAAATATAACTAATAGGACCAAGGACACACTTCATCATGAATATATTCTCTCTCAGGGCTTGAAATTTTGGTACTTTTCCATTAGCAAAGACACAATTACTGCACACCTTAAATGTTGGCAATATTCCGTTAGTTCTCTTATCACTACCAAAATCTCTTACACACTGCAGAAAAGTTTTGTCTAATCTGTAATATCTAAAAGTTTTACTAATCTGCAATAATCAAAATCTACACTTTTTGATACAAAATTGTAATACTTACTTGTCTTTCACAGTTGAATATAATAAATGACTGCTTGTAGGTATAACATATTGATAACTATGTGTTCCTGAAAATTTCAAAAAAATTCTAATTAAAATATCATTATCAGATAAATAAAGGGAAAAAATTATTCATTCACATTGATAGATTTAACTCTCAGTATTTTAATCCACGTAAACAATAAAACTAATGAAAAAATAATCTACCAGCTCATTAATTCTTGAATAAACACAAATATATATTTAAAAAGAATTGAAAATTTTTTCACAAAGATTGATGCACAAAATATATATGGATTATGATTGCATTATTTAAACGCTTGAAAGCTTAGGATTATACATCATATACACAGAAGAGATACAAGTTTTCACACACACTCATTGGGAAAACAAAGGTTTAAATCTGATGTAGACGTTTATATAATATAAAACGTTTGGATATTAACGCATTCACAAGAGTTAAATGTTATCATAAAACTTCCGAGATTTCTTTAAGCTGGAATAAAAGGCATAATTTAAAATTTATCAATGGTAGTACACGCATGTATAACAAATGAATAATTTATTTCCTTCTTTTCACAAGCCTGCATTCATAAAGGACAGCAACAGATAAAATTTCAAAAATACTAAAACAAAAATGCTTACCTTTGATGTTCTTAGAAAAATGTGTCAGAAGACTTGCAATTTTTTTCATATTATTTTGAACGATGGACATAATGGAGCACTCCTTCCACTGGCAAGGCGAATAAATTTTAAAACTTTGTTTATTGTTTACATTAGCTAGTGATCCAACTGTTGCCAAAAATCACTTACGGAAAAATGTGTAATCACATACGAATTAGTTTTCTTTTGTGCTTTTTGGGTATATTAAACTTCCGTACTCAAGTCTGACTTCCGGTAAATGCTTTATCTTGCAAAATTTTACTACTCTTCTAAAAGATGTTAATGATCATTTAACCCTTTATCTACTGCATTATGAATTACTGAAAATTTCTTCATAAATATATATTTTTTTAGCTGCCATATTGATAATTAAAGGATATACAAGAAAAAAAATCTCCCCGGTGCGAAATTTAATTTATTAGAACTAATTAATTAAAGTGGTACTTAAAAGTACCGTCAGTACACTACGCATAAATTTCCTCATAATAGAAAAAAATTACGGATGATATTTCTAATGAAATTTAACCTCTTAAAAATGCTAAATAACCAAAAAACACTCATAAGAAAACAAAAAAAATTATCAAATTGACATAATTTTATTTTATACGTAATAAAGGTAGAAATTCACATTTGATGATAATCATAAAAACAATTTTTTTTTTCATTTACGCACAAAAATACATTACAAGTTGAGCATTTTGAATGTGGTTTTGATTGAATGTTTTTGAGTGCACAGAATTCACAACGTCCTCGATTCGACACGAATATTGGCCAATGGCATCCTCTATTTTCTAAACGAACATCATTAGAAACAGACAAATTTCCTTTTCTTCTCTTTTTTGCAAAAAAAGTTTGTTCATCTCCACTAGATTTAGGTCTCCCTTTTCGTTTTGGTTGTGGTTTTGATTTTGTTAGTAATCTTTTGGTAATGCAGCGCTTATATTCGAGGGACGACATTTTCTCACGACGCACTTCCACATATGCAATATATGAATTTACATATGCCATTTCTAGCATAGCAAAAAAAGCCTGTGCCACCATTTTTTCGATTTCCTGTCCCTATCATAAATATCATGTAACATGTCGGCTTTATCAATTCCCCCCATGTGTCCATTGTAGTCTTTTACAACAATGGGTGCGGTAACGTCAATTTTGGTACCATCTTTGAGTCTCCTTTGGACTTTGCAAGTGTCGTTTCCATGATAATTCGAAAGAAAGTGTACGGATCGATTGTCCTTCCATTTGAAGAAGGATATTCCTTGATCAGATATTTGATAATCTAAGTCCCCTGGTTTCATTTTTTTATCATCAATAAGTTTGGGTAACCCAAGTCTATCAGGACGAATTGGCCGACTGCATATATATTTTTCGCTTTCAAATACTTTAATAGTGGCACGGAAAAAAAAATTGTCCATGATGATGTACTGCCTATGTGTACTGGCGGTACTTATAAGTACCACCGAATAATTCGACCGTTAATCACATTACATAATCTGTTATCTTATGATGATTGGGCAAATAATATTCTAAGACAATACAGAATGAATAAAAAAAATACAACACTTACCTTTGGTTTGATATTATATATTTATAGCAAAGAAAAGATAAGAACGGCAATCCGCACAAAATGGCAGCAAAAGAGCACAATGTCCTTTCGAAAATAGCTTTTTTCCTCACAAAATTCATCAGCCTAGAACAACTACTGCTATTTTTCATGAAAAAGTAGAGTTAAAAGACTGTTTCTAAAACGTACCATCAGAATATAAGTAATGGTTGTTGTGCTATAAAGTTTTAAAGTGATTGGTACTTATAAGTACCGTCAGTAGATAAAGGGTTAAAGAAGTTTATGAAATGTGGAAGTTTATGTAAAATGACACACATTTTTTTTATGAAATGGCTTCTGTAACTGTTTGTGAGCTCTCTTTTCAGAGATATGTAAAACTTTCTTTTATATTATATCTACCAGAGCTGGATTATATAACTTTTTTAAACCAATCGATTACAAAACTAACAGTCGTAAAGAATTGACAATAAAAAGAATCCATAATTCAAAATTTTATGAAGAAGAGACGGAACTGTGCGGAAGCTTTTCATAACAGAACAGAAAACTCGTCCATCATCTCTAGGGGGTCTATTCTGGTGGCAGGGACGTGGCGAGCGTCTCACATCTGGGGGTGTGTGAGATCCAAAAAATGCCGACTCTCATGATGAACTTTTCAGACTTAAAAGACAAATATTTTTATAGTGCCTAATATATATACATGTTCCTGCTGTGATGCATAATATCATTTTCAATGATGAGGACACGAAATATCTAACGTTTCAAACAAAGGCAAAAGACATGCCTTCAAAAGTCACATTGAAAAAATAAAAACAAAATTTAGCTTAGCAAAGGCACGATTTTATTCCCTCCTCGGTAGGAAATTCTAACTCTCGATGAAAAATAAACTCGTCCTCTATAAATCACTTTTGCGAACATTGATTAGCTGTGCTTTCCCAATGTATGTGTGTGGGTTCAACCCATCAGCAAAACTGTGAGCACTACAAGAAAGATATCACAAATGTCCTCAGAAACTAAAGTTATTCGTAAAGATCTGAAACTCAAAACCATTTGGGATTTATTTAAAATATAGAACTAATAAAAAATATTTGAACAAAATGGATAATAGATAACGAAGCCGCAAGAGAGATTCCAATGCATCACCCTAATATAAGAACAGTCGCAGAGCAAAGTTCTATTTAGAAGCACCCTCACCTTAAGACTTTCGGAATCGACATATAGCCTGATTTCTCCAATATAATCAAAAGAACATATCAGCAATGCAGTACAATTTTATTAATATAAATTATTTCATTATCACTATAATTACTTTAAACTGAATTTTATTTCGTACCATCATTAAATTCAATTAATCATAAATAATACATTCTGATACATAAATAATATACATACATATAATATTTAAATAATACGAATAATAATCAATCATTGGGCGCTTAACATATCATGCCACTAACATTTATTCATAGATGTGGGCAATAAAAAAAATCACGGTCTGAAAGATCCCTCCTTTGGTCATTTCTTATTACTGAAATAATTATTGTAATTCAGGTATTTATAAATAAATATTATGAAAAAAACACATCAAGGTGTTAATTTTTTTTAAATATGCAAACAATAAAAATATCAATTTTATTGATCTTTAATTTTTTACATTTAAAATTTGAGAATTATTTTATTTAGAATCAAAAGTGAAATGTTTTTACAGAGTAGGTATTTGGCCAAATCATTATTCTTTATATCCCTAATCTCGATGTTAAAAAAAACACTGCTTCGAAATTCAACTCATTTTGAATTTCCGTTTATTACTATTATATACACGGCATTCGAACGGAAAAAGGTTCTTTTATTCCTCATCCGAGTACTTGAAAAATCGCAAACATCCGCTGGTAATATATATGCATAAATTTGCAGAATTTTTTTAGATCTATTAAAACAAATCATGTTAAATAAACAAATAATTAATGCAACAAAAAGCAATGTAAAATAATGAAAAGCAGTGCAACTTGACTAATTCGAATTTAATTTAGAAAATCTTTGTGTAAAAGTGAATACAGCATGAGAAAACGGCAATTTTAACTAAAAAAGGCAAAAAAAAAAATCTATTTTTAAAATTTACCACCTTTAATAAAGAATACATAATGAATAAATAAACAGTGTGGAATTTTAATTAACAAAATAATAATATTCATTTATTTTTTAAAAATAATGTTAATAAACTTACTTAAAGTTTAAATTTAAAATAATTCAAAAAGTGAGAAACATTTAATTGCTGTTTTGATTGGATTCTAGAGTGAATAAAGAACCTTAAATGTTATTTATTCACGATCGATGAGCATACAAAGTAAGAACGAAAGCAATTTAGAAATATAAAAGAATTTAAAATTTTCATTCTTGACATTTAAGTAAGCAAAATAAATTCGAATTACAGATTATATTTAGGCATTATGCATATAGAAATATTAAGAATAGAGAAAAAAAGGAATTACTTACGAATTTGGATAAAAAAATGTTTGAATTAACCAAGTTCCACAATAATAATAATGATTTAATTCACCTATACTAAAGCAGGTTTGGTGTATAAAAGTCGCACTGTACTTTATCAACTACACTCCGCTTTCTGGATTGAGATTTCCTTATGTTGTCTTTAACTTTACTACTATTCAGGATAATGTCCATTCGAGTCTCCCGCCCAATAAGAAGTTAGGGGGTTTTGTGATGTAAAAACAACTGCATTCCCCCGATCATAAATCTGTCAGTCTACTTCCACCCCTTTTTTTCTCACGAATGGTGCAATTCGAAGACACCATGAAATTACAGGATTCTTAAACTGTCCTGCTCGCAAAAGCTTCCAGGGTTGGAAAAGAGATTATTTTGTGTATTTGTTTCCTTATGTGGTATATTTCAATGTTTCTGGGCATAATTATCAAGATTTTGGAAGCGAAATGCTGTCATTTTACATAAGAGAAAGAAAGTCCCCCAAAATGAGACCTAGATATATTTTTTTAGCATTAAACACACCGACGCACAAAAAATAAATAAATAAAGATGTTACAGAAAGATTAAAAATATATGAGATTTTTTTTTAAATCAAAAGTGAACATATCCATTTTACAAAGTTGGTTTTAGAAGTGGATATTTTTAGTTTTGCTAGAGAATTAAGAACTTTGAGTAATTTTACAAAGGGGAAAAAATAAGTTATGAGACAAAATTGAATGATACTGCACCCTCGTACAGTTGGGTACTCAGATGAGAAAATTGTAACAAAATGCTTTTTAGAAAAAAGCGTATATATTCACTTTTGTCAGAAAGCTCCTCGTATGTATTTCTTCAAAAATATTTAACCTTTCATTTTTAAAGAAGCTTTTTTTATGACCATTTTTTCTTTTGAAATCTAGGGAATGCACATTTTTAATAGAGAAAAAGGAATACAAAAAGTTCCCAAACTTTATTTTTAAGCAATAATTTGTTGCTGAGGTCAGCAGCATAAGATTGTGACATTTCTTAAAATTCCTGAAACAGTTTAGCATTTGAATAATGTAATTATTATTAGCAGCCAACAAATTTGCGTATTTTAAGAAGCTAAATTTTACACTCTCAGGATTGAAGATGTTTCAATGCAATCACTGAATGTTACTGCTAGTCAAGTTTCTTTCTGTATAAAAAAAATCGATAATAGAAAAAAATTTATAGTAATAGGAGAGAAAAGAAATCCATTCATTCATATAAGCTTAGCAAGGAAAGGTTAAAATATACACACCGAGTTAATATTTGTCTCCTGTTGTATAATAAATCGCATCATTATGGCTTGTATATCAAATTAACAGAATTTTTATATAAAATATTTTTTTATAAATATATGATGAAAGCTAACATACTAAATGAATGCTATTAAAAATTGTTAGCATCTCTCAAAGTTTCTTAAATCAATATTATAAAAAATTTAAATAATTATTTATTCCTTTTTTATGTCGTGGAAAAATTTTCATAAATGTTTTCTTATACTTAAAAATATAAAAATAATTATTCAAAATAAGCCCGCAGTAAACATTAAAATTTAAACTGTTTTTTCATTTTTTGATTATTGTTACTCAATTCTTCTATCGAATTAATGTTATTTTTTAAATTCTAAGATATTAAGAAAACATAGTATTGATATTTTCTCTTTTAACTCATCTGAAAGAAAAAAGTAATAAAGACTTAAGATAGATGAGGATATTTACATTAAAAACTCTTTACTTTCTGACATGCGAAGTAAAAAAAAAAAAAATTATAAACGCCAAAAAAATTCGACATCGAGAGTTTGATGATTTTCTACATTAGAGTACCCGAATACGAAAAAAACATTTTCTGGAATTATATATGTCTGTCCCTTCGTCCGTCTGTAAACACATACCGATTTCGGTGTGTCGTCATTTTCTCGGCAATATCGACTTGCCGTGGTCCCCGATTCAGCGTAATAAAACTCGGCAGTTTCGGCCTTGTGTCCAAGGACTTGACCGGGGGACCAAACAGGGGGATGACACTTTTATTAGGGAGTACACTAGAAAATCTAGAGAAGAACACTGCCGCGCAGATGGGTAACGGAAAATTTCGGGATCTACATAACAGTGGCAGCTCATTTCTTTCGTTGCTCTGAGAATTTATCTTTATTTATTTTACTACAGAAGGGAAAGTTTGCCCGAATCCCGGTCAGTTAACAATAGTCACGCCACGCATACCCTTGAACTCGGAGTCGGAACGGCTCCCTATCGGTGACATCAATGGTCTGCAAGAGAATTTAAAAACCAACTTAGTAAATAAAAGTTCACTTTTCTTTTTGCGTTTCAATAAATAATTCTGCAAATGTTGTGGATGCGCAGAATAAATTAATACGTTCGATTACTTTTTCAAAATTTGCCGACTCATTTAGTCAATTTGCCGACTTCAGAAAAATCTGGGGGGGTGTCTCACCCCCCTACTTTGAGAGCCTGAGTTGTTAGAGACGTCACTTTTCCGCTGCGCACGCGGAAAAAAAAGTGACGTTCTCCCAACCTGCAACCAGGGGTAGCAGAATAGACTAACGTGCGGAAAAAGTGACGTCTCCCAACCCAACCAGGGGTAGCAGAATAGACCCCTAAATCGTATGATCGATTGGTTACGGATACACATCGCTGCTAGATCAAGAATAGTTCCTTCTAATTCGAATCTAAAAAATACTTACAGACAGTGGCGGACTGGCCAGGTTGCCAACTTGCCCGATGGCAAGTGGGCACCCTTACACACAAGTCAATATGGGCCCCCAGGATGTGTAACGTATAAGAGAAAGGAGAAAACTCTTTTTTTTCTAGTAAATTTTCCTGCGCCTCTTCTAAGCAAAATATATCAAGTAGTTTTTTGTTAAAACGCACAAACTTTTCTCTGCAAGGCCGGGACATAATAACCACCAGATTTTTATTCTTCTTGGAGGCTCCTGGCAAGAAGGAGGGGATAAGCTCGCTATGCAGGAAGGATTTGATCCTTTGACGTGGCTAAACAACGCGCTTTTTGTTTGCTCATTTTATTGTCGTAAAACTGACGGACAAGCGAACTTGCCTATCTTCTATAGCAAAAGAAAAAAACTCTTCCATGTGCCCACTCTCACCCTCCATAATATGTTTGCACCAAATTTAGTAACCCTAGGCTCAATACACAGTTCTGTAGAAGATCAAAAGACAGACGAACATCTACACATACATTCGCTTTTATTATTTGTAGGCATTTGCACACAATAACATTGATTTAATTAACAATTGGTAACAATTAAAAACAATTGATTTAATTAACATTTTAATTTGTTTAATATAAAATTTTAGTTCCATATGTGTAAAAATGAATGTTTGTCTTTTACACAAATCTGCATTTTTTACTCGATCTTGATAATATTTGGCACATGTACTCTTCAAAATAAGAGGAAAATCACTGTCAAATTTTAAAACTCCAAACTTAATTTGAATTTCATTTAATTAAAAAATTCAAAAAGATTGATGTTTTTTCACGATATCTTCTAAAAATATAATTTCACAAGAATAATTTTTACACCATTTTAAAAATTCAAAAAATAATCTTTTTAATGATATCAATTTAAAGACAAATTACTTATAAAATTATTCCAATTTCAAAATTCCAGATCATCCAAAGAATTTTCTTTCGTATCTCTTACAATGGATGTCCTACTAAAGGAGGGCATTTTTCTTTCACACATTGTCGCTAAAACCGAATACGAAAAATTTAACTTTTGGAATTTAGAATCAAATAATTTTAATCACATTTTTGTTATTTTAAACGTGAAAGTGATATTAAAACTGTGGAGGAGAAATTTATTCATTTAGATCAAATTATGTCATATACAACACTCCTGGGTTCAGAGTTGGTTATATCATTGGATTTTTGGTGAGCATCTTAAAAATAAGATATTGTTATCGATCCATTGCTTTAGTTAGGACTCATTTAATTCTTCTTTGCTGAGCGAGCTATTATTAACATTTAATTTTGGGGGTAAGGTAGACCTTGGAGCGAGGAGTCAAAACAAAACTGTCTTCACTGACAGTTTGAGTCGTTAAGATTAAAAAGCACTAAAATGAAATATAAATTTGTAGAATACAGACGTGAAAAATAAAATTTCTGTATTAAAAGTCTTGTCAGTCTCACCTTGGTCAAAGTACATACTCGAAAGCTAAGGAATTGCTGGCCGTTTTGCTAAGATCGCCACTGAATGTGATCAAATATTAGAAATTCCAATCTGTTATTTCCTTATCAAAGAGACTTGTAAACAACGCATTTGCCTAAAATTTAGTGAATTTTGGAAATATTCTTTACCCGCCAAACGCGTGAGGGATTATATCGTCGCTTAACAAGCAACTCCACATACTTATCTCAATTTTTTGAAATTTCAAAGAGGAAGAAAAAACTGAGTTTTTCGAACCGGTAAAGAATATTTCTGGATTTTTTTTTCACGTATGGTAGGTCTCATCTTAATATCGGATGCTAAAAAAATTCAGAAATATTTATTATTGATTACGAAACCTCAGTTTCATCTTTCTGTTTGAAATTTCAAAAAAAATTGAGATGTGGAGTTGCTTGTTAAGCGATGATATGCTCAATGGTAATAATAACCGATTAATTACCGAGAAATATTTAATTATTCATGATCTTTTATCTTCATATTTATTTAGAGTTTATTTAGCTAATAGTTGTAATTATATTTGAGGTGGTTTGAGATTTCTATATAATGCGGACCACTATGCTTTTTTTTTTTTTTTTACTCTTTTACTCGGAAATTTCGTTTTCCTGTTACAGTTTGCATCCTAATAGACCTGCATGGATTGAAAATATTAAATTAAATTTTTAAAAAGTTTGCTCTTTAAGGAGTTTGAAATCCATTTTTGAGTGTAGAATAATATAATGTTGTTAGTGAAATTTGGAAGCTAAAGACAATGACCGTACTAGGAAATTCATTGTCTGAGGAGAACTTGGAAACCTATATTTTACTCTCTATTCAAATGGAATTGCTAGATTTGGATGCAGAGTAATTATTGATAGATTTGCACAGTTATCTAGTGAACTCAAAAGTTTGCTGACTTGCTCTTAATAAAGAGGAGGAGGTAATAGACTTCTGTACTTTTGAGTTGATAATCTTTGAGAGTAAGAATTATTTTTAAAAAAATGAAATCGTTAAATAATTTGCACTTTATTTTCAGTTTGGTTTAAAAAATTCTCAAAGTTGCAATATAGTTCCAAAATTACTGTATTCTATACAATCACCGAAATTATTTAATATTCAATCATGAAACTAGATTTATATTTAGTATTTTTTACTTTCAATAATAGTGTATACTGTAATTATTAATAAATGAAACAGATTTTTAGATTGGAAATATATTTTATTAAATTATTATTATAATTAATTATTACTCAATATTATTAATATTAAATAATAATATAGTAATTTATTTGCTGTATTATTAATTTCATTTATTATATTTGTAAGAAATTAAATTAAAAAATGTAATTTAAGATTGCGTTGCAGGTGTGATAGGGTCCCTATTGACTCATGGCAATCACAATTTTCAGACCCAGTCCGCCACTGCTTACAGATATCACTTGCAATGGAAATGCCTTAGGACTTCCTTTACTATTAACAAACTAATAAGCAGTATCTCAAGTGGATATTAATATAGTTTTTCGAATCAACAATAAATTAAGTGCGAAAACGTTTGAACATTAATATCCACAAAATAAAAAGACACTATGGCTGGCAACAAAGTGTCCTTTTAAGATAGAAGAGTCATGGTTTCAGACCCAGTTCTACTGTTTATCTGACTATAGTGCATGTCAAATCCATCGGAGGTGAAGCGTCCTCCTCCCTGATGTACTGTAGAAGTTTAGAGAAAGCTAACAGGCTCAGGCAGTGTTCACACGGTTGAAATTTACGAGGTTCATTTCGAAATAACCCTGTGCCCTCAAACCGGGACGTTTATCTAAATAAACTAAACCTCAAATTAAAAGTATTTGAGGAGGTACTGAAAATTAAGAGTAGAGAAAAAAATAGATTAACCTGAAATCCAGTATAAATAATTTTCTCGTAGAAACCAACATTTTTAAGCATTAATCCTTTACACTCTTATGTCGAGTCAGACTCAACATTCTGAATGATGCTTCTTTTACACATTCTTGTTGGATAGCGCTTATTGTAGAAATCATATAATAGCAAAAACACAGATTAATTTTTAGGAATTGAAACAAATTAAAAACAATATTTTTCAATTTCATAAAGCTCTAAATTAAAACAATCTTTACACTCACAAGTGTATAACTATGCATTTTATTATCTTTCGGTAAAGGTTAAGTCCGATCTTGTAGCAACTAAGGAAACTCTTGAACAATTTAGAAAAAAAATTCTAAGGTATCTTTTAAAATCCTTTAATACAATCGGGGTCATTCTAAAACTCCCTACACAGGGTATATAAAAGATTAATCTCTACGCTTACTATATACATAAAAATTTTGATTTAATGTCATTTGGAAGTGAAACATCGAATCTAATTATCGTGATGGCACTGTAGCAGGCTCGACTTTGTGATCAGGGAACCGTGCTCGATTATTTCTTAAATCCGCGGTTGGGCTTGATGTACTTTACTTCTGTAATGGATCAAGTGTCCTCATGTTAGTGCAGCGTGAGAATTTAGAGATGTAACGAAAGCTTCACTAGTCCTGGATAATAGAATCCAGAAGTTCGTTCCTAGTAGTGTTCCTTAAACATCAATAGTTCAACTCAAGGGTGGTGCCAGAGTGGTGACCGGGAGGTCCAGGCCCCCCAAAACGGGAAAGCTGTGATTTTTCTCATCGGGGAAAATATTTGCTCCGGGTATTCAACTGTAGTTGATAAATAATAATCTGGCGAAAATTTGAGACCAATTTCATTACACTCGTCCCCCCCATACAGCAGGTCGTGCCTCCTGTTGGGGAGGTCGGGGCAAATCCTGCCCCCCGTAGGGCAAACTCTAGCGCCATTCCTGGTTCAACTATCGATGGTTTTCCCAAACTGTCGACTGAACTATCGATAGTTTCAAAACTATCGATAATTTTCTCCCCGGCGATACTATCGATAGGTGTTCTTCCAGCAGATAGTTTAGGAATTATCGATAGTTCCAGTCGATAGTTTTGAAACTATCGATAGTATTGATAGTTCCAGTCGATAGTTTTTAAACTATTTATATATCGATAGTTCCAAAAACCCGGTACTATCAACTTGGCTTTGACAGTATCGATAGTCTATCGATGTTTAAGGAGGACTAGTTCCCAGCAGCCATCGTGAATTCCAAAATGAGAAGTTAATCCAATAAATATATCTTGAATATGAATTTTTGTAAAATCAGCAACTAAGTGCTCGTCCTTAAAGCAAAGAGAAATTCGCAATGGATAAAAATCGAATGGTGCTTTTTTAAGGGGATGGAATCATTGGAATACTCATAAAAATAAACATAAAAAATAAATGGCCGATAACGTAATATTTCTTTAGTAGAAGTCACAAAATTCTTAAAAACGCTCATACTGACAGATTCCATGATCACTAGCATCAAGATCATATTGCAAAATCTGATAAAATTATAGTGAATGTATCCTATATCCTTTCGAGACGATCATTTGATGAGGCTCACACAACAAATTTAATTATGATTCAAATGAAAGCATGACTTTTCTCGCCATTGAATGCCTGACAAGCTCCCATTATTGAAACCATCTCCATACATAGGCCTAAGCCATTCTGTGAAGAATTTAGATTCTGGTGTTTGTAAATAAATATAACTTTCCAGCAGTCGCGAGTAGGAGGAACTTGTATTGTGCATCTTATTACATACTTATATCGTTCTTTTATAAATTTAAGTGCAATTTTTATTTATATAAACATTGTTTAGTATGAACCTAATAAATACAGATTAAAAAATTAAAGTTCTATTTATTTTTGTAAAACAACACGCTATAAATATGTAATACGATGCGCGATATAAGTATCTCCTACATACGCGTGCCTGCTGGAGGGTTAAAAAAAATTCAGACAAAGGGCTCTTTCTCTACAAGCCTTCATCTTGCTCAAGTTTGAAATTTATACACAATATTTCATTCCCATAAATTTTCTCGAATCTCTACATTAAAGCGCATTTTCTCAAAGAAGTATGTCCATCATTGGAAAAGATCGTTAAACAGAACCTGTTCTTAATAAGTCGTCCTGGAACTTTTATCACAATATCACAAAATCACTCAACGTGAAGACTTAACCCTGGAATGGTACCGTTGAGTCAAATTGACTCCTTCTCCCACACAAAATGCGATTCTTCTACTGCTGAGAATTCCCCTTCTTCTAGGATGATAGTGGATTTTTTTAATGTCGTTAGAGATTTGCATAGAAATCCAGAAATAACTGCACTTTTGATTAAATCTCTTGAATTATTAGAGATACTAAAGGGTAACAACAAAAGTTATAAAAAAAATTGAAAATCGGTATGGTAGTTCAGCGACTACTGAGTCGCAAAGTTGGGGGAAAATACGCATGAATTGGTGACGCGATCCTCTATATCTCGGTAACTACATATGTTAAAAACATAATTAATGTCTTATTTTAGAGATAAAAGGTAACAACAGAAGTTACAAAAAATTGAAAATCGGAAAGATAGTTCAGTGACTTCTGAACTGTATACATGAACAAAAGAGTCACGCGAGTAAAGTTGTCCAACGCCTTCAACATCAGCCGGCTGTTTGAAAAAGACAGCCTCCTGTCATTTTTTTTTAGTCTATCACGCCCCTTAAAACAGGCTCCCAGGCATTTATATCCCCCTTGACCCCCCCGTTTGCTACGCCGGTGTGGACTAATAAAGGTGTCATCCCCCTCATAACAATTGTGGATCTTGGGCAGGTCCGGGACCGCCCGAGGCCGTACGCAAAAAGACTTGCGCAATAGTCTTTTTGCACACGGCGTAGGACCGCCACGAGTATCCAGATTTATATTACTCTCGGAATCGAAGGCCGCGGCAAGGCGAATGGGTGACAATACAAGAGGGAGTGTCCCTCCCCCTCTCTTCTACCTTCGAATATCATGACACAATATCTTGTGCTTCGTAGTATGATAAAAAAACAGCCGAGTATGCATTTTGGACGACTTATTTTCGATCTATTGGAATGAATTGATGTTTGAAATCATCTTGGATGGTGAGGCGTGGGGGTGAGGCCGACTCTCATGTGTAGTCCTCAATTCGGGATTTAATTCTCAATTTTTTGACATGAAAAGGTCCTTCCGCTCGTTACAGTGATAATCGGTCGAGTTTTCTTGTGTGACAAAATGCCGTCAAATTTAAATCGCTAATAATTATGAGACTAATAATACGAAAAGAATGGTTGACCCCAAATCGGATAGATAATATCTGTAAGAGTTTGCCGCATAGTATTTTTTTTTTTTCCTGTCACTTCATCTTACCAGTGTAGGCTCATGCGCGTGATTGTTATGAATTAGCTTAGTGCAAGGTTATAAATAAGCGTAGCGTGGAAACGCGTTTAGCTAGGAGGTTGATTCTGGTGTCATTTTAAAGAGCCTGATGAGTATTACTAGGACCCAAAGTGAGACAGTAAAAATAGTTATCAGAATAAAAACAAAAATCGGTATTAAATTGAAAATTTCAAACTCCGCATGTTTTTCGATTATAACATGCAGAGTTTTCTTTCGAATTGTACGAAACTTACAAAATACTTGACAATACGTAAAAGAAACATGGTATTAAAATTTGAATTCAAAAATTTGAATATTACAGGAAATATGAGCATTTGTAGTAAACAATGTTTCACTGCCCATAATCGAAATGTAGTTCTATTACTGTCAACAGATGACGCCATCAAAAGCTACTCTAAATAAAACATAAGAAAGGCGCAGTTTGGGTTCGCGCCGTAGATTTTTCGTGGAAACGTCGGGATGAAATCATAAAGCAAGTGTTTCGTATTAATATGTAATTTAATTATCAGTCTCTTTAATACAATATTTACACAGAGTAGGCGAATGGTTACAGAATAGATAATTCACAAGCTAACACAGACCCTTGCTACATGCGATAAACTTGTGATTTATCTATTCTGCAACCATTATACTACTCTGTGTAAATATTGTTACAAACATGGACAGTCGCTTCCCAGCAATGTGAGTCTTATGGTTGGGAAGAGAGTTTTACAGGGGTAAGTATGAGATGACTGACAGCAGCCACGTCTGGACCCCTGACCTTGGCGACAAATTTGGCGACTTTGGCGACGAAATATGGGATCTCAAAGGTGCTGGAATCTTCTCGATATCTCTATTAGGAGAGAAGATACGCATGAATGTACTAGATCATTCCATGTGACGTCACGGTGTGCCGGGGAAACCATATAAGGAGAGCGCTTGGATGGCGGGGTGTGTTGATCGGCTGGGGCTACCTTGGATCGCAAAATCCTTTGGAATTCTATCCGCTGTGCGAGCTAGTAAGCTAGTGAGCTGAGCGCTATTGAAAGTGATGTTATTGTCGTTATTAGTTATTTGCTGATTGTTTGTGTTGCTAAATATCGAAGTGCTGAACTGTTATTACCTGTGAACTGTTGTCTGTTTACATTGCTGATCTGCGCAAGAACTATTGTTTCCTGTACCTGTGCTACGTGTTCTCCTGCATATTTCTAAATAAACCTTCATTCTCCATTATCCGGCGTGTTGGACTGTTTACACCATACACCTACAGAAAGACTTTTGCAACAATATTGTGTTAAAGAGATTGATAATTAAATTACATATTAATACGAAACACTTGTTTTATGATTTTACCCCGACGTTTTCACGAAAAATCTACGGCGCGGAACAGAACTGCGCCTTTCTTATGTCCCCTCCCCCCCTCAACTGGAGACAAAGCGGCTTTATTGCAAGCATATGTCTTAAACACACCTTTCCAATTGCCCATGATAAATAACTTCACATTGGTCCGTGTTTCTGATTTTTCGATTGAAATTAAAACTTGATATATTTCTACACAGTTATAAGACCACTTAATAAATTTCATTCATCTCTAAGTCATTCATTTTAGCGTTATTGAGTTCACATCAGTGGCGTAGCTATAGGGAGCAGTCCGCCCCGTCCGGCATTTAGAAAGTGGGGGGAGGGGCAAAATCAAACATGTAGGAAAACAATTTTATAACTAAGAAGAACATCGTCAATAATTCAGTCATTGTGTACATAAGATATATATATGATTTCTTTGTTGCAGTCGTTAAATAAACCAGCGGGAGTGGCCTCCCCGAAACTTTCTTGCATACGACCAGTAATGTGGAGTCGGTAAACACCCAGTGGATAGGTAAATATTATTGGGGTATTTACTCAAGGCCTGGCTATTTTGAGAAAAAAATTATGAATGGTGATTTACAATTAAACATATCAAATTCATGAATTCCTGAAACTTAACATTTTGCAAAAAAAATTGCGTATGTTCTCAATTTTTACGCGCACTTAGGTTACTTTATTTAACGACCTTTATTCAACGCGCGTTTTTGACTACAAAATCTTGCTGCTGATATCACGCAAGATTTCACCATACCCTCCATCTGGCGAATGTCAGAACAAACTTTCGAATCAGGGGTTGCCATAATTTCCGAAGCTACAATTTCGTAGACCGCCAAGGTCAAAACCCAACTATACTAACTTGAGTAAAATAAGCGAAACGCTCCCCAACACAGAGTCGCAATGTGCATTTTGAACCAAATATGCAATTTAAACACCTTTTTTCCAACGGATTGAAACGAAATTTGAGCACAGATCTATAATTAATATTAGCAATCATCACACCAATTTTTATTTATCTAAGCCAAAGGGTTTAGGATATATAATTTTTACAAGTATGCGAATATACAGACCGACAGACAGTCAACCCTTTGACGGATTTGGCCCAAAATTTGATACGGACTTGCATTCATGATGATAAAACTGTGTACCAAATTTTATCCATCTAGCTATTCACGTTTTTGAGTTATAGTGTTCGCATGACCTCGGACAGACAGACTTCCTGTTGACGGATTTAGTCCAAAATTTGATAAAAACCTACAAATTATGTTTAAAGACTACATACCAAATTTCATCCCCGTAGCTCTAATAGTTTTCGAGTTATCGTGTTTACAGACACACAGACAGACATAATTCCAAAATTGTGTTTTTCGGACTCAGGGAGGTCTAAAACGTGAAGATTCGTGAAAATCTCGAGTTCGAATTTTTTGACGATTACAATACTTTCTCTTTGTATACTTTGTATACGAGAAAGTAAAAACAGGCCTAATTATTAAGTAATTTTCATTTATTTTGGGAGAGTGGCAGACATACGTACATCTTGGTTTTAGTTTCAAGTAAAAAAGCGAACAGAAAATCCCTGCATTTCCACAGGTAGGGATTTAACATATAGACACGTGATCAAAGTGAAGGGAATAATAGCTATTCTTGGTAAATTACGTAAGTGTTTTAGGGGGAAAGTATGGCGGCAAGGAGATGCCGTCATGATTTTTTGTGGGCACGTGAAAGCGATTAAAATATTCTTCTAGTAATAAATATGCCAAACGCGAGATTTAATATACCTCCAGCGCGGGAAATAAAACGAAACTGGGGTTTAAGAAAAGTGATTTTGGAATACATTAAGACTTTAAAATATATAATAATAGAATTTAA
>BGPR01007140.1:26115-46853 GCA_013235015.1 Araneus ventricosus | reverse complement strand
AATTATCAATCTGATCTTGGGGAATATTACACCACTCATCAAGCAATTCCCTCCGAAGTTCCGGTAGACAGGTGGGAGGGGGTTGACGTCGGCCAAGCATATCCCACACATGCTCTATTGGATTCAAGTCCAGTGAGTATGCTAGCCAATCCATACGGGTGATATCCTCCGATTGAAGGCATTCGTCTACAATGTTTGCACGGTGAGGACGGGCGTTGTCATCCATAAACAGAAATTCAGCACCCATGGCGCCCCGAAACAAACGTACATGTTGTTCCAGAATGACATCCCGATAGATGTGGCCTGTCATCGTTACACTCTGAACATGCAGGTCAGTTCTGGAACCAAGAATAATTCCTCCCCAAACGAGCCATCCTGCACCACCGTAACGGTGTGGTTCAATGGTGTTCTCTTGGTGGTAACGGGTACCTGGCGCTCTCCATATGAAAGTCCGGCGAGAATCAGACTGCAAACTAAACCTGGACTCTTCGGAAAACATCACACAAGACCACTGTTGCGGTGTCCACAATGCATGCTCTCTACTCCAGGCTAATCGCAGGCGACAGTGAGTTGCGTTAAGTGGAACACATCTGACAGGCCTACGAGCATATAGACCAATGTGCCCTAAGCGTCTGTACACGGTCTGCCTTGAAACTGTCGTACCGGTAGCTGAAGAGAGCTGACGAGACAGGTCTGATGCTGTGGTCCGTCTGTTTCTTTTGGCAGTAACTGCCAAATACCGGTCCTCATTCGGCGTTGTAACTCGGGAGCGACCTGTGCTGTAACATCTACTCACATTACCATCATCTTGGAATCGTTGCCAAAGCCTGGAGATGACACTCTGGGCGATTCCAAGTTCCTCGGATACTTCCAGCTGGCTTCTACCACGTAAAAAATCATCCAAATGCTTCCTTTGTGCCATAACTATGCGGTTATTGCACTGAAAGGCTTTTAAAGCGCTTGTGAACAATTTTACTTCTTTGCCACCATTCCTTTTATACCCCTCTCTTACACTCTCGTCATTGTGACGTACTATCCGCGCCATCTGGTGGTTTCCTGTAATTTGCATATTCTTCTTCAAGATGTATGTGATAATTCTACAGGTGAAATTTTTATTTTAGAGTTCAATTTCTGTGTGATTCTGAATTATCCTTAATTTATGGACATGAGTGTACATCATAACTTTTGAATCAATAATTAAATCTTAAACATTTATCTATTACATATTATCATAAAGCTAAAAAATCTTGCCTTTATTATATAACTTGAGTGCTAATTAAGTATGCAGATTTAGGTGCATGCAGGTAGGCGTTTAATAAAAACTTTAAACTTCCTGTGACGTGCTGATTGTCTGTGAGTATTGAGTACAGCATTATGAATCGAATTAAGTTCATTAAATGTTTCTTCGAAATTATTTCTTCTGTCGAAAATAATGTAGTTTTTTAACGGAGTGCATTGCGTCTTTGAAGGAAGGTAGAAGTTCTTCATAATCGCTTAAATTAGCACCAGGCAATTTGTCTTCTATTAATTCATCAGTTGTGAATAATTTCGAAGTCATGGTATCTTTATCACAGTTCACACACTAGAAAGGAGGCAAGCATGATTTTTGTTTGATTGTATCTTAATTGGTTAGTTGATTATAGACAATATTGTTAATGCAATCACTGGATGCTGCCGCATTGCGCGCAAAAGGTATATTGTTATTACTATTGTTTACTTCTTTTTGGAATAATTAAAACAATTGGAGTAATTTTGATTTTAACCGGCGTGAGATAGTGAAAATCTCAGCTGAGATAGATGGTCTATCTAGTTCAAAGAAGGTGGAATTGTCGGGGGCTGAATTTTTATTTCCCTACAATTGAAGATAGAAAGAAAATTCAAATTAGGCGATTATCGCTTTATTATAACAAACAAATTTGTATAAAAATTTTTGATAGCTGCAATTTCTTGGAAGTTATGAGCTGAAAAGTGATCCTCCGTTACCTCCCCCCCCTCCCCATAACTTAAAATACATTTAAGCCGTGTATGTTACCTCTTGTTGGAAAGCTCTCGTTATTTGCAGTCTCTTCCACCCTCTTTTATTCTTGTAGTTCTAATCTTTATGAAAATAGAGAGCGAATATTATTTTCCTTATACCTCCGGACTAAAGGACCTTTGTCTGGCTTGTTGACGGGGATTTTTTTAACTAGCTTATATACTCATTATATACTCAGAATAGCTCGGAATGAAAATATTTTCAAGTCTATTTTTTAATACAGTAATTAATGTGATCGCGGTTAATGTTATCATTCGCTTTATATTATCAAAAACCTCTGGTTCGGAACCAAGGTATTCAAATGTACACAAAATTATTGGTTTAGTGTGATCATTACATTGTTTAATATCAGTCTTGAAGTGGAGAATTGACCGATCCCTCATTTTCAACCAGCCTTAGCGATTGACGTTCGTAGAATTTCTGGCTCGATTTGTAAGTAGACATCTAAGGGATAGGGTTGGGTGATATTGTATCAACTTGATACTTTGTATGAGGTACGCAAAAGTATTGGTTACATCTAAATTATACCGACCCAAAGTATCGGGTACTCGGCATCGGTTCTCCGGCTCGAATGATAACGATAAGTAATCGCTTTCGTCGCGTTCCTTTTCGGTCGGCTGATACCAAGTATCAACAAGATACAAAATATCAGACTAGTACAGTTCCGGGTTGGGGATAGCCTCGCGTTTTCGGTAGAGGTATAATGATGAAGTGTATATAGCCTTGGTTTTGCAGTCATGACGGGTGGAGGTGGAAAGGAGAGAAATAAATAGTTAAGTGTATCGGAAGGCGGGATTCACGAGCTGGGATTGGTATGTGTGGAATTGATATGTAATGCATTAATTTTGTGGAAAGGATAAGATAGGATTTCAGCAGCATACACGCGTGTAGGAACATCTCGATCGAGAATAATCCCCGAAGTAGGTAGGTACTTCCTTATTAAAGAAAACGAATAAAATAGTGGCGAGAAAAGAGGTACAATTTTCTGTATTAAAAAAACCAGTCACAAAACATTTTTGCATGATTGTGACATCCGTTCCATGAGAACTCATTTTATTGATAGTGGTACTGATCTTAAATAACAAAAAAAGAAGAAACAAAGAAAAAAATAGTTTTTTTAACTATAATTATTGAATTATTTTTATCTCTCTTTAACTCTTTTGCTGTTGTACTTTGTATGTTCTCAATGTTATACTTTTGTTAAAATACCTATTTCCCTCTTTTCTTAATTAAAGAGAAATTTCATGTTTTAAGTTGTTTATATAAAACTCTATATATTAATAGACGTTTAGCTCTAAAAACTATTATCTCCATCTCTTCCAAAATTGCTCGTTAGCTTTAGACGCTAATTTTAATTTCGTACATTATTTCTTAAAGCATTGTTAAAAAGTAAAGACTTTTCCAAAAATTAAAAGACTGATAGCAACAGTTTCATTTTGTTTTTAAGTAATTCATCGTATATTCATATTTTAAAATATAAATTTTTTCTGTTTAATTATATTTTTTAAATCGTTATATTCTGAAAATTCTATTCATGTTCAGCATTTAATTTTTATGTTCAATTTATTTTAATAATAATAATTCTGTTTGAGTTACTTATTTGTTTGAATAAAGAAATGCTTAAAGCAAAATATATTTATTTAATCATAGAAAATCCTATCAATCTTATGTAATTAATAAACATTACAAAAAAGGTTTAAAAAATGAGTTAGAAATAATTTTATTCCATGTAATGATAAGAAATAATATATGTAGGCAGTTTAAAAAACACACACACATATAACACATACTAGCATCGCCAAGGCAGAAATATCGCATCACTACCCGATTGCTGACTAGTTCCGTACCGACAGGAAGAGATCGGTTATCGGCTGTATCAGATACAAAAGTATCAAGTAAAAGTATCGGGTACAAGCGCGTATCAGTATCGACTTATACCTGATAATGCAAAACCTAGTATCAACCCAACTCTACTGAGGGCCACTTTCCCCCACACATCCCAAGAATTTCGGGGTATATTTTTCATGACCTCTCTTTGGAAGTCGTCCATTTAGCGGACAGGGACTTGATCGTCGGTAATTGTCATGCAACCACCTGAAGGTGTGCGAAAGGAAGAGTATGAAGAATTTATGTCCGTTGACGAGGGCATTCCAGTAGCTGCCACACTAACAGACTTGGAAATTTGCCAAGCTGTTTGTGAGCAAGACCAAGCAATAAAAGTAGATTCCGACGGGAAGAATGTGCTGAAGAAAACCCTCCAACGAACGCCGAAATGAGGCAAGCCCTTTATATTTTGAAACGCGGCGTACAGCATCGTTCAACAAATTTTAAAAAAACAATAAGAATACGAACAATATAAATGAAATGTTAAGGAATAATTATCGTCATGCAACAATTAATGAATTTTTTAATTATTATTTTTTAAATAAATTATAGATAGCCGTGAGGTAAGTGTTTTTCTTTTCCATTTTGTTTCTTTTCCCTTGACGTGATAAAAATATAGTTAATTTTACCCAATTTGGTTATTGTTATCAATCAGTTAATTTTATCAAAATTCTTAAGCGGATCACATTAAGCGGAGTCTACTGTATATAAATTTTTATATATAATACTTTTATATAATACAATTCGAAAAATCCTCCTATCGTCTGCAACATTTTAATCAAAATGTTGCAGACGATTGCACAGAATGATACAAAATTTAAATAAACATTAAGAGTAGCAACTCGGAGGCAAATAAATAAAATGATTAGGAATGGCAAGAAAAATGAAACTGTACCAAACGATTTTTACAAACTGCCAAAGAACAATTTTTTAGTTAAAAATTGGAAGTGGCAACTCTGAGACAGAGAAATAGAACCATTTAAAATATCTGTAATATTCTCATTCAATGGGAATGACAACGCTCAAGATAGAGTAATCTTTTCCATATGTGGAAACAAATGTGAACTGTTCCCAGCCTTTAAAATATATCTTCGCCAAATTCGTTAGCTGTAGGGCGAACGGTCTGTTCTGTAGTCGAGTGCCAAGAGACATAATTCGCTTTTATTATTGTAGAAATACTTTGTGATAAAAATTCAGGTCGCGGATGTGTAGTTGTAAGATCTCGACTTCGGAGGGTTCCAAGTTCGAAATCCGTTCCCACTAAGGATGCGTACCTGTTGCACATTGAATCACACGTCGTGCGTCAAACATTCTCCCGCTTATGTGGAGAGGAGGGTGCCAGCTCGGGTATCGACCACGGTTGAAAATTACAAGGTCCGTTCCGAAATAGCCCTCGTGTTGCTTCAAAACGGGGCGTTAATATAACTAAACTAATCTGAGATAAAAATTCAAGGAATAGGAATATGGGTACTCAAGAAAGGTTAATACAATAACAGTGCAATAATTATCGTTAAATGTTGTTGAATTATTTAAAAGATAAAATTTTTAAAAGTTTCAAGCATTTTAAAATTTATCAATATTGTCTGTTATTGCAAAGCATAATAATGTATTAAAATGATTATATTATTAAAATGTACGTATGTGCCATAAATATTGACTCTGAACTATCTGGCCTTGCTAAACATTAATTCACAGACAGACATTAGAAAATTTATGTTAAAATGTGCACACTATTTTTATCTTTGGACTTCTTTTTCTTTTGTAATACATTTTTAAAACGTACAGCGTACAGTACATGACAAACATTTAGAAACCTTACAGGTCTTACATTGGCTTGAAAAAAGAGGTCAGAAAATATGAATTAGAGACGAGTTTAGGTATAAAAAGAATGTTTTTAAACATACTGTGGCTTAGGAAGTGGGCATTTATAGAACTCCGTTTTTTGTCTGTTATCCAGTCAACCCCTCCACCATATTATGCTGGATAGTTGGGAGGCTACTGTGATTTATTGTATTTTAGAAAAGTTAACAACTAAAGCAGACCATTCACAGTTCTTCCAAAATGGAATTTTTGGAACACGGAAGGAAAAAACAATTGTCAAGGTCCAAACCCTATGAAATTTGGAGCAAATGATTCGAAATGGTGGAATTCAAAAGAACTTAAATTTCAAAACTCAATCCGCCGATTCCAATTTGAGACCTCGATTAGAGGGTAGTGGCACATCAACAGATCTGCCTACATTGGGGCCTAGCGTCGAGGCCGAGGGTAGAAATCTCCTGTGGGGGGAGAAGAGAAGAGTAGGTAGAATTCTGAACCTTGTCTCAAAACAAAATCTGTAACATCCGTGAATGCTTTGCCTCATTTTTCGAATAAAATGGGTGAAAAAAAAATTATCTTGGGACAAATGGAATAGCTAACCTTCTCGTGAACTCCCAACTAACGATTCGGTAGTATGTCGTTTTGAACTTGTTCCTTGAACGATGTAATAAAGAGGTTTTACTGTAGTGATGGCGGTTATTACGAAATAACTGGTTTTCGGTTATTTAGGTTTTTTTTCACCTCCGGTTTAACCTGGCGGTTATAACCGCTCAAAATAACCGGTTTTGAGCGGTTATAATGCTTTTTTTTAATAAAAACACAAACGCCGTTTGTAGACGAAATTTTTTATTAATATTGATTTTAAAGGAAATCAATCCATTGGCCAATATTTATCTGTTCATAAAGGCTCTCTTAATAATCCGCCAACCAACAGAAGCCTCGAGGAAGAGGTTGTCGGTGATTGGCCTAAGATGATGAAATTCAAAGCTTCATAACTTGGTAAATTTTAGTCTAATCGAACCTAAAATCGAGCCTATCTTACGATCCGTCTTTTTTTAACACGGTTATTGGATTTTTAAAAAAAAATAACCGGTTATAACCAGGACAAAAAATAACCGAAAAAACCGGTGAACCGAAAAAAAAATAAACGATTTTCTGTTAAAACCGGTAGGTTCTTCTCATCTCTATTTTACTGTAATATGAGAGGAAAAAAATTCCGGTCGATCTTCTGATCATCACAAGTATGCCAAGCCAAGGCTGCAAATTGGTTTTAGCTCGTGAGAAAGCAAAGCCGATTCTATCCGCTGCAAAATGTAAAAAGCAAATTTTAAGATCGAAATCAACTTTTATGCTCGATTTATTGCACACTAAAGGATTCCCTACTTTTAGAGCGAGAACAAGAGACCAAATTCTGGTGAGATTTCTCAACCTTGGTCTTTTCGGATTTAGAATAGTGCGAAACTCTCTTAACCGCAGCGAAAAACAAAAGGTAGAATAACAGCTCTCGCATTCCGAAGTCGTTTTGAAATCGCCTTTTCTGAATCTCGAATAATATGCTGCCGCTACAAAGAAGGAGTGAAGGGAAAATACCAATAAGAAAAGTTCGTCTATCAGGTTCCGTGACCTCGTGAATGAAGCGAAACCTACCTACCTGCTGTCACAAAAAACTTGTCAGACGAGTTTCTCGATCACCTTACTCACTTGCACGGGGCTTGGAACGTTTCGCGCGTTCGAATTCGAACGAAAACATCTGCCGTCTCTTCAATGTTTACGGTAGACACGATGGATCCCACCACGAAATATGAATACACCTCCGAGGCCAGTGGATACCATGCTAATTATATGAGGAATTCGAAAGCCATAGGTGTTCTATGGGGCGTTTTTACAATCTGTTTTGCAATTATTAACGCTGTTGTCTTCATACAACCGCAGTGGATAGGAGATACTCCTGATAGTCGTGGCACCGGGTATTTTGGACTGTGGCAGTCTTGCAGACAAAGCATCCAAGATGGGCAAGAGTTGGTGTGTCATGGGAGATTGGACGATTTTGCATCCATCCCATCTCCAGCATTTAAAATGGCAACGATATTTATTGGTTTGTCCGCTATAGCCATCGTCCTCTGTATTCTATGTATGTTTCTCTTCTTCGTGTGTCACTCCTCAACCGTTTTTCATATTTGTGGTTGGTTGCAAGTACTTTCAGGTAAGTACATTATTGCCCTTTTCCTATAGTAAATTTAAAATATGAATTTCAAAATTATGATACTGAATTTTGTAAAATATGCACTGCCTCTGATAATATTTAATGGACTTTTTCTCAACATCAATTTCGCTGAAAGCGAAATTAACGTATACCACGAATATTCATATTCATAAATTTCATATTGAAACAACTAGAAAATTTTAAATGAAATTTTAAAAAAAATATTGGTCCACTAGTTAGCATTTGTTTTAAAAATCATGAAAAAGATATAAATTGCTACATTGTAAAATGAAATGTCATATTCCAATAAGTAAACATTAAACTTTTTGTTTTCTATAAAATTTTAGAATCATCTGCTTACAACTGTTCTGAATTTTGTATTAATTTTGAAGAAATTATAAATAATTAAAAGGAACACAACTATGTAAGAATAAGCACAACTCGAAATCTTGTAGAAAAAGAAAGAAAAAAAAAAAAATTGCTAATCAGTGGAACGACATTTTAAAAAATTCCTTATCAAAATTTTCTAATCATTTATTAAAAGTAAATATTTGGATTGAACTGCTTTTTTTTCGATTTAAAACCAACTTGAATGAAAAAACTAAACTCATGTTCGAATGTATAAATTTCTTCCTTTACATGTTTGTATGTTAGAACTAGAAAAGCAACTCTCTTTAATGTTTTTGTTGCTTCTTTCTGATGATTCAAAGATCTGATAACGAATTTGATACCGATTCTCTAAACTTTCGTATTCATCACATTAGACCAATCCTACCACATACAGCAAAGCACCGTTTATACGTTTCTCATTTATACGTCGTTTCATTAGAGTTCCGATTCATTCGTATTCATTGTAATTATAAAGTACTTCGTTTACGATGCAAAGCTTCGGTAATAAGTCGTTCCCCCCCCCCCTTCTAAAATGTGAACTTTTCCTCCTTTCTAGTACGTGAACTGTGATAAAGATATCTGACTTCGAAATTATTCATAGATGAATTAATAGAAGACCAATTGTCTGGTGCTACCTTTCTTTAAAAATGCAATGGATTTCATTGAAAAACTTCAAACTTATTTCTTTTGAAAAAGAACGGTGAAAAATCATTCAATGAACTAAAGTCGATTCATAATAATGCATTTAATACTCACAGACAATCAGGACGTCAGATGACGGTTAAAGATTTTCTTAATTAAACGCCTACATTCACATAAATCGTTCAGATATGTTTAATTATTACTCAAGATATGCAATAAAGTAATGCTTTTTTTTAATTTAATGATAACTGTTTAATTTTAAAATTTAATTATTGATTTCCATTCTACGTAGTATTATGCTAGTACTAACTTTAAAATTAATACTTTTAAGCGAATTGCATTAATAGTATTAAATTTGTAATAATCAGTGTTGTTTAGCAAAATTCTGATTATACGTCTTTTCATTTATAAGTCGTTTTACGTCAGAAAGACGTATAAACGGAGCTTTACAATATTTGAGAATCTCTAATCTCCATGTTTGTGATCATCCTTGACCTAACGAGGGATCGAGCCTGCATCGATCTATCTTTATATTTTATTTTTAAATCTGAGGGTTTGGTGTGTTATGAAAATTTAAACATCCTTGTCACTAAGTTACTATTCCCCCAGGTAACCTAACGAAGTTCCTACTTGGTGTTTGTCTGTCCGACAGTCTTATTTTAATAAGTTGCACTGAAATGTATATATTTTAAATACACAAAACAATTATTTTATGTTTTCAAAATTAATAAATTGAAATTCTTCACAAAACAGAATACCATATTCTTCTATAACGAACACCATATTACTACAGTATTACATCATATTCCTTACATAACGAACTCTGATACCAGAAGAAAGTGTTGTATATATAACTTTTTTCTGTTCCATAAACAATATATATACTTAATAAAGTTTTTATTTAATATATACTTAATTATCCTTCATACTTAATTAATATATTTCCGAATTGATCCCCATTTAACAATGAAAAAAAGATCCAAAAAGTACATAAGAAAAAAAGTATTTCATACACAAATAAATGTTTTTGTAAAATTGAATGTTAAAAGCGGCAATATCATTTGTAAGCGTAGCATATTTCTTATAGTTTAGCTTAGAATAAATCGCGGTTTTAAGTAGATGTTTCAGTCGACAGACTCGTATAAATAGATCTCTTCCTTACTTCCGTAACTTCAAGTTATTCTGGATTTGGCTCCTGTGACATTAAAACTTAATCATGCAAATATATACTTTAGAATTTTTGAGGGGATTACAGTTTTGTATATTATAAAACAGCAGAAATGGTGAGAATGCACCTTCTTTTTTTTTCACTTTCTCTCCCTCTTAAATTGTTTATGCTAAATAAAATTTGTCATTTTTCGAATAAGTAACGTTTAAACTTAAATAAGTTTTTGCACTTCAGTGCTTGCAATTGCAAAATAATTTAGTTTAAGGTTGTAATTTAATTTTTTGTTTAATAATTTCAGACTTTTAAAAATCATATTGTTTCTACATGAACGATAATAATAATTATTTTGGTGTATTCCTTTCACTGGCGAATCCAGGGGGGGGGGGCTATTGGGCTGAAGCCCCCCCACAGCTAAACCATTCTTCTTGATTTAATTTAAAAACACTACAACTGTTTGTTACAAAAGGCCATTTTGTAAGGCCATTGTAAACAAAACAAACTTGCGAGCTGTTGCCAAACGGCGATTAAAAAATTCGACACTTTATTTGTCACTACGTAAGAGAATTATATATATATATAGTTATCGTTAAAGCGTATAATTCAGTTATTTCATAAAATAACTAGGTATTCATCTAGGTATTTCATGAAATACCTAGTTATTCTATGAAATAACGATTGAAAATAACTTGATAATTCACGAAACGCCTAGTTATTCTATGAAATAACGGATTGAAAATAACTAGGTAATTCACGAAATACCTAGTTATTCTTTTAAATAACGAATTCCACGCTTTAACTTACTGTCAACTTGAATTGTCATTGATTATGGATATTATAATGGTAAACTGAAATTCGATTCTGCAAATTTTAATTTATTCTTTGGTAATGGCAGATTCTCCAAAACCATCAATGTTGTGTAAATGCCAGTTCTAGTAATTATATATTTACCCTCAATATTCACATAAGTATCTTAATATAAAGAGTATATAGGTTGAACCCCTGTTTTGTCATAAGAAAACCGAAACACATACAAATATATTTATCACAAAAAGAAAAATCTATTGCATTTGTAAATATTACCCATGTTTCTTACCGCCGAATATTTGAAAACATCACTAATAAAAAGAGCTTCCTGAAAATAAATCAATTCTTCAGCTCTTTGCTTCGTTTTGCCCCATAACCAGGTTGTTTAAAATATACTTATAATGAGAAAGAAACAAGGTATTCAAATAAAAATTGTTTAAATTGCCCAATTCTTTTAACAAATTGAATAATTCATTATATTCTCTTTGTGGATTTAATTTCTGAAGAATAGTATTAAATAATAATACAGTTGCAATTTCCACGAAAATGTTATGTGTTGAAATTAAAGTTCCCGGGAAGGGGAGTATTGGAAAAAACCAAACAAGTAGATCTCTAAAAATCAAAAAGGAGAATGTGTGTGTCTGTGTTGCGCTCTACAGGGCAGACCGCTGGACCTAGAGCTACGAAATAAGGTGTAAACATAATTTTGAAGGGTAGGAATGTGCACCTCGGAGTCGTTTTTTAAAATTTTAATTAATTAAAAATTACGGAAAATTTAAGCACTTTTCTTTGATAACTTCCGAAAATGTTATAGTACAAAAATAATTCGCATCTGTGCGAAAAACCGCCACTGGGTAGTTTTCTTTCATAGTCGCTAGCCTCAGTCACCGTGCTGCGTGCCAGGCAATCATGCCATCATACCACCAGGCTGGCAGCACCGACTTCTACGACGACATGCGAATGCCGCCACTGTGGCTGCATCTGCCGCAAAGGGTTAAAGTCTCGGGAAATTGGAAAGGAGAATTATTGAGAAGCTAACTTTCACTTTCTCGTAAACGACGTATATGAAGAGAGAAAGTATAAACATAAACAAATTCGACTTGATGAACCTACACATTTCAAACCTCCCCGAGTCCGAAAAAAAAAAAAATCAATTTTGACATTATGTCTGTCGGTTTGTTTGTGAACACGGTAACCAGTGGCGGCTCTCCCATTAAGGCTGCAGAAATTATTTTTTAAACTTGTATTTTTCGTTTTTAATCTTATTTGCTTACTTTTCCACTCTCGGAGTTCAATGACTTACGAAAATGCAAAAAAAGTAATAAAAAAGTGAAAAAAAAGGCATAAAATGAACCCAAACGAAGATAGACGCAGGTATTGGCTGCAAAGTTCTTTGCCCTTCCCACCGAAATCCGTACACTGCGCGGGAAAATTCGGAGAGAAAAAGCAACTCTTTCTCCGTTTATGGGCTGCAAGGGCGAGCAGCTCTGGCTGGCACGGAGCCAACTGAACAAGAAAGAGACGCTGTTTTTAATTCATTTAATTTTTTTTTATTTCACTCCCACACAAAGTGACAATTTCATTGGATGTTTATGGGTTTTGGTTTCGGTTCGTGTTGCATCGACAGAAACACATCTGGTTTATCGAATATTCGATTTCTTTTGAAGAAGATATTCATTTTTGGAAGAGTGTCATCGAGTGAACTGGGCGAGTGGGGAATTTTTACCTGGCTTTGGAATAAAAAAATTTGGCCTACTTTAAGATAAAGTAGCTTTTTAAAACTGTATTCTCTTGATAAATATTTTTTTGCAGCCCTCCTTGTTCCTAAGCAGACGAGCCGCCACTGACGGTAACTAAAAAATTCCATAAGCTAAATGGACGAAATTTGGTACGCACCAAAACTGCAAGATTTTGTCAAATTTTGGACGAAAGCCGTTTATGGGAAATTTCTTCGTCCGTGTATCAAGATAACTTAAAAGATCGACGAGCTAGGTAAAAATTTGGTTTGTTGTTTTGTTACTAAAACTGTAAAGCTACATCAAATTTTGGATCAAATCCTTCGTCGGGTTACCATCTATCGATCTGTCTCTAGTCATGTGTTACATGATTGCAATGATTAACCCTTTCGCTACCAGGGTCTCCTGGGGAAAACGTCCACCACAGCCCAAGATGTTTTTCGATTAAATTGGAATAGATTTTACGTCTGTCACATATATGTGACGTCGGGTTCTGGTAAGAAACGGCTGTGTCGCATGTATGTGACGGTTGGTAGCGAAAGGGTTAAAAAACAACGCGAGCTAGATGGTTGAATTTTAGTATACGATCTTCACATCAGTATTTTAAAGATCTTCGTACATTCAGTATTGTAAAGTTGTTTTTTGTCACTGGAATTGCTTCACTTGACAACACCGTAAAAGAGCTATATTTAGGGTTACGATAATTTTTTTGTTGAAATCCAGACACGCAGGGGGTGAAGGGTTATGGGAGGGTCATTGTTGTATAAAATTCTAATGGCTGCCTACCAATGGCCCTCTTTCCCAACACTAACACAGGGTTTTAAAAAGTGAAAAAAAAAAAAAATCAGATATCATCAAAATGCATAGAAGATGCCATTTTTATAAATATTTGGTAAATCAAAATTGCATTAGCAAAAAATCATTGCTTAACAAGCAACACGACCAATCTCAATTTTTTGAAATTTCAAAGAGGAAGAAAAAACTGAATTTTTCGCTACGAATCACGAATATTTCTGAATTTTTTTAACATCTGATATGAACATGAGACCGCATATTCCTAACAGATGTGAAAAAATTTCAGAAACATTCGATACTGGTTGCGAAAAATTGAGTATTTTCTTCCTCCTTAAAATTTCAAAAAATTGAGACGGGCGATATTGCTTGTTAAGCGACGAAATAGAATAAAGCAGAACTGCCCAAACATTTGATTTTTCAGTTTCAGCTGGGCGCTGGATGTGAAGGTTCCTCCACTTTCTCATCTCCTTTTTCTGTAGATACTTTTCGGATGAGATAATTTTATTCAGGAAAATCTTATCATTTTTAAATTTTTTTCGTAGAATTCTGTATAGGATTGAACGAAATGACGTCAACTTTTTCAAATACGTTACATTTTTTTTACTACAACCACAAATTTCACCCTCGCCACTTTCATTGACATAAATCCGGACATTTTGAAGATCCGGACATTAGCTCGGACGTGAGCTTGAAATCAGGACTGTCCGGGCGTATGGTAATTCTAGCTATATGACTAAATTGTTTGCCAAAGTTCCTAACCAACTGATTAGAACACATATTCTGTGTTAAGAATTCTGACGTTAGTAACGTAAGTTCTTATGTTATAAAGCAGAAAACAAGGTTCGCAGAGAAAATTAATTAAAAATGACAAAATGTCATAAATTTTCAATCGAATTCATAAAATATCTCTTTATGTTTCGAAACTTCGAAAAATTATGGAATACAGATAAACGATAGCGACAGAAATTCTATTAAAAAAAAACACTCAATCATATGAATTGCTTATGCAGAAACAACGTATGAAAAATATTGCAGATGAATAGATGCAATATTTATGATTCTATGCCTACTACTATTGGTCGATGATTCTTTACAACACAACAAATTATTGCGCATACAAAACGAAGAATTCTTTTTCAATACATTAGAGAGTTCATCTTATTGAAGTACCTAAGCATAAAATTCTCATTATATTCCATTGTTTATACAATCCCCGAATAAACTTGAAATATTATTCTAGTGTTCTGTTTCCAAACGATTTATTCGTTTTCGAATGCGATGAAAGAATGCTGGGAAAAGAAGAAGATACGAACCCACCTGTTTGTGAGTAGGCTGGATTTGATATGAAATGAATACCCACGTGTGAGGCAACCAGATTATTCATCCACAGAAAATCCGAAGAAATCCTTGGCCTACTTCTATCCGATCAGACAGATCCGATCTGATAACATATTTCTGCTGCTGTTTTTAAAGAATATATTTTTGTTGATCAGAAAGTTTAAAATGAAACGCTTAAGTCGATAAGAGACAATTGCCACACTGCTTTTATAGTAATCCATTAAAATTCCTTGAAACTCTTGCAATGCCAAAAACGAATAGAGAATTTAAAGAACTTGTCAACTTTCCTTGAAAACCGCGTCATATTTTTAGATGCGCATAATGCGTTAATTAATGAAAACAGCACATAAAAGCGTGGTACAGTTAAATTCACACGATGTAATGGTGGAACAATAGAAATGCGACGAACCATAGTAATGCCGAAATTACACGGACAAATTATTTGTTTTAATTTTATGTTGGAAAATCATGATTCGTCATAATCTTGGTAGGATTTCTTCTTAAATACCGTTTGTTTTTAATTAATTTATATCACTTTTAAACGAAATTGGTGAAAGCTGATTTTGAAAAACTAACAAAAAATTTGATTACGCTTTTTGGCAATTACGTAAAAGCAATTAAATGTAACGGAAACCAGCGGGAGTGTTCTTCCCTAGACTTTCTCATATACTTCCACTATGGCGCGATTTGTGTTGGGTTTCGTCGTATAGTGAAGAGAATCGAGTATACTTTTTGGAACGATATCTCTTTCCGTCGATCAATTAAATCCACAATTTGAAATTGATCTTCAGTTGTGGTATATAAGTGACATACTAAAATTCACGTATCCAACTTACTGCATCTTGAGTTATCACGTTAACATACACTTGGATAGAAATATTGCTCGAAGCCAACCAAATGAATGATTTGGTTCAAAATTTTATGCATTTCTGATGATAAAAATATATCAAATATATAAATAAGGGCGAATTATCGTATTCTCATACTCACTGATGGACACACGGACTTACCGTTGATGGATTTCTGCCAAAATTTGGTAGAAATCTGCAATTTTGGTGTTAAGGCCAAATACCAGATTTCATCTTTCTAGCTTGTTGTGTTTTTGTGTTCACAGAACAGTCCGACAGAATTCCAAAAATGGTTTTTTCGGACTCTGGAAGTCTTGGAAATCTCTCAAAATCTCAATCAATGTCCAATTTTTTTACGACTACAATACTTTGTAAACTTACTTGTTACATTTTCATATACAAGAAAGTAAAAATTTTATTGAAATGAATCATGCAACTAGAGAAATATATAGATGTGATTATAAAAATGCGCTCAGCGTAATAATGCTGGTATCCAGTATGCATAATAACGGAAACTAATCTGATACATAAAACTCATTTTGTGATTCTTATTTCGTCCATCAGATACATAGATGATGTTTTTGCACTTTTTAAAATATGATTATTAAAAATAGTGCTTGCCAAAAGAGCGAATTTCATTCAGCATCTGATGAATACATGGATAATCCTTTGTGAAGTTTATTTTCACTTCGATAACTCTCCTTCCCATCTTTATTGTCAAAATAATGCCTTTCTTAACACTGAAGGCACAAAGATGGGTTAATAGCTTTATGTTAAGCTTTAAATCCGCAATCGAGATGTTACCATGAGAATTTTGCGATTGATGTTAAAATTTAATGTGTAATTTTATTACCACCCAATTCAGAATTCCCATATTCTAGATTTTGTTTAACAAATTATCTGAATCCAGTATAAATTTTTCTGATATGGAAGATTTAGAACTACGGAAACTTAAATAGTTTTCCAAAGAATTAATTTAGTTTGTTTTGTTGCAATGTCATAGCACACTACGGAATGGCATCATAGAATGCCTGCGATGGATGCCGATGGCACAGTCTGTAGTTAAAAAGTCGTTTATTGTAATGATCATTTGATAACCTTTATGAGGTTCTTTTTAGGGCATTTTTAGGAAATGAACGAATTCAAAATTAGATAAATCTCATGTTGTCTTCCCCTTTCCCCTAAATAAATTTTATTTTCGTGTATCACTTTAAAAAATATAAACAAAGTCTTAAGGTGCACAAGTTATAACTCACAACTTTTATTCTTTCGATACTAACAGATCTTTGCAGATGATTTTGACGATCTCTTGGAAAAATGCTAAAATGATTTAAATTTGAGCTAGAATTTTATGCAAATAACTATTCTTAATGTGCCCATTTTTTTATCTCGTTAAAATCGTATATACTTTAAAAAAAAAAAGAACGATTGTCTCTCTATTAATGACCTACGATATTATGTTATGAAAATAGATAAAATTCTAGTTCATTCGATATCGTTTGCAATTTTCATTGCTGAGATACTACTTCAAAGATGGCGTAGTGTAAGCGTGGTCATAAGAACTTCAGAGTAAGAGAAAGATATAGATAAGTAAAAACAAGTCTTTATAAGAATACATGAAATCATTATTATACTTTTTGATAGAATAATTTATTCATGGATGCAGGTGCATTTTCTTTCTTCTATGCAGGTTAGAAAAGTTCACTGCTTTCGTAATCAGTTGAGCGCACCGAATACTGACCTGACTTGAATATAAATTTTAACCATACCTATTCTTTTATTCTTATTATTCTTGTTGCCAGTGGTGATTAAATGAATTCTAGACGTATTGATTGGGTCATTAAATAAATGTTCTGAAGTGTGAAAATGTTTTGGTTCTTCAGTTACCGAAACATTCGTCTTTAATGACTTTTTGAATTGCTAAACTTTGAAGTGTTAGTCCAAGCGTAATGCAGTTTAGACATCTTTAAATTTATAAAAAATTAGAGGAACTTCGGTATCATTCATGTTTCTCTCATATTCATTTTAACATGATAGTGTTTATAGGCTGGATACACTCTGTAAACTGCATCAAGCGACATCCATGATGCAGTTTAGGCAGGATCAGATTTCCCATAGGGCCAACCTAGGCCGGGGCCGCATACGCAGAAGAAATATTTACACATTTTTCAGTGTTATTTTCAAAAATCCATATAAAATGATTTTTTTAAAAAATTACATTCGTTACATTAAATATAATGAGCAATACATTTTTTGTCATATGTAGACCTTACCGTCTCTTGCCTTTGTATTTCTTTGCATTATAAGGGATTTAAAAAGATCTCTATAGTTAAATGATCCTTCAAACCTATTCACGGGCAAAATCGCGAACGAAAAGTTCTATTGGCATTTCAGACGATTTCAAGATATGGAGTATTTTTGAAAGTTTACAAAGATTTTATTAAGTGATTTTATGTTTAAAAAAAACCTATTGAATATTCACTTTTTTTGGGATGGGACGGGGCGCAGAATGTTTTCGCCTAGGCCGTAGAAATGTGTAAATCCGGCCTTGAGTTTACGATCGTCATTCTTCATTAATTGATCAATCGTCATGCATGGTGCATGACGATTTTTGCATCATGCGACTTGCATGATGCAAAAATCGTTCAAAACGCTATACAGGACAAACCATTGGAATCAGATGCACCAAATTTTACACATAGTTACATCTTGGGTAGTAGGTGCTCACTAAGAAAGGGCTGTTAAAAATTGGAATTTTAATTAAAAATGAATCGAAATGTTTACATTTTCCCCTCAATAACTTTGGAATATATTATCGCACAGAAGTCATTTTTATACAGTCATTTTTAAAAGTAAATTTTGGAATTTTAAATTCCAAAATTTACTTTTTCTGTGATACTAATTTTTTTTCTAAATATTATTCTAAGTTTTATCTCTAATTTTAATAAATTTTTATAAATATTTTGAAGTATATTTTACAACAATACTTTTCATTGCTGTAATTTATACCCACGCTCGTTTCGACGATATTAAATACATCTTTTGTGTACAAGTATTATATGATGACTATCATTGCTATAATTAAAAGTAAATTTTAAAAAATAATATAAGGACTGATGAATCAAGCCTAAAACATTATTATACTAAGGACTAGAGGTTCGAATCTCCTTTAAATTTTTTGAGTATGCCATTACCTTCGGAAATGAGTTAATATAAAAGATTTAAACTGGCTGAGATTAGAACAAAACTTTGAAGTTTACGACTTCCATCTTGAAATAACCAAGATGGAAATATTTCGAATTTTTCATACAACAGAAACGAAGGCAAAATTTAGGCTGAGTTTCTGCAATTAAATCATAGGGAAAATTTGTTTTTGTAGATTTAATTAGTCATTGTTTCGATTTCTTCTTTTTTCGTTGCTCAAGTCCTGTAGCGTGAATTCGTTCCACTGATGGTTGTTAGAAATAAATATCACAATAATATGATATCAAATGTCATGTTATGTAGATGGTTAAATCATTAAGTTACGTTAATCAAATTATATAGATGATTAGCGATTTATTTTTTCAATTAAAAAAAATTGAAAGAAAGTTACATCCGGAAAGGTTGAAAGATTCAAGGAACACAATTTTATCTTAAAAACAACAACAACACCTGAATAAAGTACTTTTTTAGAAGATTCTTAATATTCGTATTATATTATCAGAAATAGCTTAATTAGGTCTTGTTTCAACATGTATTTTGTACTTCCTTTCCGCTGTAGAGAGGTTTCACAGTATATACAAATAACTTATGCAACTATACAAATATGTACACTTTAAGTTAATCCTGATTTAATTTTTCCTAGAATATTATTTTTAATTTAATCTAGAATATTCCCAAATGTTTCAGAATTTTCTAAAAACTTCTAGAATATCCCAGAATAATAAGAGAATGTTCTGGATTGTGTAAAATGATCGATAATTGGCAGCAAATTATTTAATGTTGTATAATGTTCAAGATTGTTCCTATAAGCAATAATTTTCAAAAATATTTCCAGACTCAGTGGCGGTGATTGGGTGAAAAAAGTAGGGGAGCAAAAAATTTATAGACTTTTTAAAGTAACCAGGAGTATAAGGTGTAGACAACAAAATTAAAAAAATTAGTTACAAAATTAGTTAGCTTTCCTAGACACTATTGCTTTTTTACAATTCCTAGTTTTAGGTAACTAAAATGAAATAAAAATTTATTCTTACCCACAAAAAGTAGAGGGCGACCGCCCCTTCTCGTCTCCCCCCGCCGTCTCGCCTCCACTGTCCAGACTAGTCTAAAATGCTCCAACGGTTTATACTTTTAGGAAGTCCTACAAACTTCCAAATATAATAATGTTCGAAAATATTCTAGAATATTCCCAAACATTCCAGAATTTTAGCCTTTTATAATGCTTAAAAGTTTTCACCCCTTCAGCAGCGGTTGCTACAAGTAAATCTCCCGCGGTGTTTTTACTCAGTGTATTGATTGCTCCAATTTTGGTTGAAATCGGTCTTGTGGTTTAGGAGTATATGTAGCGTATACATACTAGGATCATATGCAGGACTGTTTAACTGGGCATAATGACATACCACGTGAGTTTCTATTACAGTAAAACCCCGATTAACTGATCTCGGGTTGCCGAAACCCGTGTTATATCAAATGCCTCTGAAATCGCAAATAATAATAATAAAAAAACCCCACGTACTGTACTGCACGGAGATCATCGCGAAGGTGAGACTTTTTTGCAACGTTATCACCACTTTTTTCGTTTAAGCCCCTCCAAGAAAGTTAATTTTAGAATGCTAAAATTAAAATTAATGGATATTAACTACGATATTGTTCACCTGTGCCTGTCAGGAGCATTGCGCCCGAACTCGCCGGTGCGAATATTGTCCCCAACGGTGGATTAACTTGAATAAAGAACATAAAGTAGTGTAAAGGAGAGTTTTGGGTTCGTTTTTACAAAGAAGACATTTCAGAATTACAAATTGTAATTAGATACAAAATAGTAATAGATATTCACGATTTAACCTAAAAATTCGTTATCCTAAACGCCCCCCCCCCG
>BGPR01007140.1:9575-25887 GCA_013235015.1 Araneus ventricosus | reverse complement strand
TTCATTTAGTTCGGTTAATCGGAGTTGTACTGTACTGTCGATCAGAAGTGGCGTTAGAGTTTGCCCGACGGGGGGGCACGACCTACTGAGAGAGGACAGTGTAATGAAATTGATTTTCATTTTCGTCAGATCTTTATTTATCAACTAGTTGAATACTCCATACAAAAATTTTCCCCGACGGGGGGGGGGCACAACATCCCCGACAGGGCGCCTAGCCCCCCGGTCCCCCCCACTGGCGCCACCCCTGCTGTCGATTGCAGTTATCGGAAACTATGGATCTACCATTTTTGTGCATAAATTTTAAAATTGAGATGTTAGTATGAAGCACAGTTTCTAATATTAAGTATCTTATCGTTTTTAACCCTTTACAGGCGGGTGCATGATAGCAGGTGTTGTCTCCTTCCCAGCTGGCTGGGATTCTGATCCCGTGAGGGATGTTTGCGGACCAGACAGACGACCTACGACATCGGCCAGTGTGGTGTCCGCAGGGCCTACATATTGGCCACCATCGGCATTTCGATGCCGTTATTTTAGCTCTCTCCTTTTCTTTTGGCAACACGCTACGTGAAGATAACGCATATCAAACCACTCGTTCCCAATGGATCCATTTACAAGGTGAGTCAAATGCTTTTGTATGGTCATCGAGAACACACAAATGTAATTTAAAAACTATAGCACATCAGGAACAAAGTGAAAATTTATACATCTATATAAACATGAAACAAGTCAAATTAGGGGGAGTCAGTCCACCTATACCGACAATGAGTAAATTGACCATTTTCTATGTACCTTTTCTCACAATCTATTATAGATACAAGTTTGAAATTTTTATACAGTTTAGTAGACATTTATCTCTATACTGAAGTGAAATTGTCACATAAATATAGCTTGTGTTTTTTAAAAATTTTAACTGAAAGTCACTATGAATTTTCAAAAATGCCGTTTTCTAACACAAGATCAGTAGTATTAAGAAATATTTATGGAATAGGAAAAAAACTTCACATAAGTTTACAGGGTTCCCACTTATATCATTTACAACCCCTTAACTTCTAAACGGTGACAGCTTAGGCCATAAAGTTGGTGTCTAGGTATAGTAAAAGGCTATGCGCTACTCGATTAGACAACTTAAAACGCCATCTATCGGCAAATTTTGGAATTAGCGGTCCTATCTCGAAAACGGTACAAGATACGGGAAAAAAGTTAATTACAAAATTGTAGAGCGTCTTCGATTTAGTACGAAAAGACACCTCAGGTCAATAATGCTAAGAAAAACAGCTATATGTGCATTTTTTTGCTCGCATATTCGGAAATTCTGACGTCTATGACACGAAGTAAAAGGAGAAAATGTTATTTTCGGGCAAAAAATGACCCCATTATACTTTTTCTTGTGGAAATAACTCAAACAGCAGGTGTATGGACCTTTCCGCCAACATTGCGGACATTATTACTGTTGCTGTGTTTGCGCAAACTATATGCTACAACGCGATGTGCAAAGTGAAATTTAAACGGACTCAAATCTGCATTGTAGATGACCGAGAGCACTTTGAACACCGGAAATAAGGTATATTGTGATAGATAATTGCTTTTCTCGTTTTAAACCCGTTTAGAGACGTCACAGTTTCGGAAATCGAGAACAAACAAATGTGCCAGAAACGTTCATTTCTTCTGTAATTTGTACAAGGTATCTTTTGTACTAAATCGAAGACGCTCTACAATTTTGTGACTGACCTTTTCCCGTATCTTGTACTGTTTTCGAAATAAGACCCTAATTCAAAACTTGCTCGATAGATGGCGTTGTAAATTGTCGCATCAGTACAAGCTTTTACTTTTATAAGTTACTTTTGTCACCGTTTGAAGTTAAGGGGTGTAACGGATATAATGGGAACAATTATCATTTATATTTAGAATGAGAGATAAAACTTTCACGAGATACATATATAGATTTTGAGAAAAGGTACCGCACTTTCAAAAATACCATTTTGAGAAAATTCAAGTTCATTTCAAGAATCTTGTGTTACATTAATCTGTTAATTTTAAAGATTAGACTTACTTCTAATATGAATAACAGCAAAAGACTTATATCGTTGAAGGTCTTGAAATGAAGAATTTCAAATATATAAAAATAAAAAATAATCGAACTTTTGGAGTATATAGGGTACCGAGCTCCCCTTAATAAAAAAGTAATAAAAAAAAAAAGCCTTAAAACTAACTCAGTTTGATAAAGTTGGGAGAGTTGTCAGTCGTGCTAATAGGAGGGGAAAATGTATAAGGTCTTGAGCGCCATTTTTTTTGGGGGGGGGAGGGGCCTGATAGAACAAAATATTAGTAGATTCATTCCGTTTTTAAAGCGGAATATATGAGTACTAGAAGAGTGATATATCCTCAGTGGCGTAGAGACCAGAGTGTGCCAGAGAGATATAGATGTCCGGGCAACGCAGTTTTAGGGGTAACATGAGTCAATATAATTTATGCTGTTTTTTTAAAGAAAAATATGATAAGAGATGTAAAATAAGACCATAGCTCTGACGCCATTTCCTCTTATTAATCACTGATGACATGGAATATAAGAAAATATATTTTCCAAGCCACGCCATTTACTCTCACTACACCTGGCCTATTCACAAAACATTATAATTCATTAGCCACTTTTTAAGAGTCAAATACAACGGGGGCGGAAAATTACCTGGCTATAGAGTGGTGTTTATATAATGAATCATTGATGGTGACGGTGGGGAGGCTAAAAAAATGTTATTATGACCGGGCGCCACTTACCTTCACTACGCCACTGTATGTCCACGCGGTATTTATGTTTGTCACACTGCGACATTTAGTACGCTCGAACAATTTGTAACCTACATTTTTTGTAATGTTAATATATTTCGTTGTTTGGAGAATTATGACAATATCAGAAGATGCGACTGAAAAAAAAAAATAGAATATAGATACTTTCATATTAATAAATGCTTGTTCTTGAAAAATAAGCCTTTATGCATGTTTGGACAAAAAATGGCGTAAGACACAGTGTCTTTGCAAACGAGAAAGCCTCCTAGCTGATTTGGACGCCCAATTGTTGTATTTTCTTGCCTGGGATTGGCTTGCCAGGTTGGATATCATGTATCACCTGGCGACATCGATATGCGACGTGGACAAGCACCCACGGCAGAAATCAACAATTGGTGACGTCTAAGGAGGTGTGCACGCCCACCATTTGCTCTCATGACCTTAAGTGGTGTAGAGCATCTCTTGCACCTGCAGATGTGGCTTTGAGCAATTTTCAATGAAGGTGTGAGGATTTAAATTCCGTGGTGTCTCCACTACAACACTCTTTGCACCTGCGGAAGTACTTTTTCAATACACTGTTAATGTTCGTAAGCGGTTTACCAAGAGGAACGCGCGCAACTTTTAAGACAGCTGAAAGAAATAATAAGTTTTGATGGATAAGATTAAATAAATAAATGCGGCAGTGTACACTTATATTTCATTGCATCCTGAATTTGTTCCTATTATTAAATCCGGAATTTTATTGCGATACGATGATATGCGTAGGTGCTTATTACACTTGCGCGAGATCAAAAACCTGCTGCGTTGGTGCGTAAAATTAAGCATATCTTTTCTCTCGTTAAAATTTCCAACAATAAGAAAAGTGCAAACTATTTGGTAGCGCAATGAAAGATTTTAAGCATTAAGCGTATTTATAGATATGTCAAAAAGGGAAAACGTAACAAACAGAGGGCACGTGGAAACCGTCACACAGTTGTTATGGTCAGTGGCGGACTGGGTCTGAAATTGCTTGATTGCCATGAGTCAATAGGGACCCTATCCCACCTGCAACCAATCTTAAATTACATTTTTAATTCAATTTCTTAAATATAATAATGAAATTAATAATATAGCAAATAAATTACTATATTATTATTTAATATTAATAATATTGAGTAATGATTAATTACTTAATAATTTAATAAAATATATTTCAATCTAAAAATCTGTTTCATTTATTAATAATTACGTATACACTATTATTGAGAAAGTAAAATACTAAATATAAATCGAGTTTCATGATTGAATATTAAATAATTTCGTGATTGTATAGAATACAGTAATTTGGAACTATATTGAACTTTGAGAATTTTTTAAACCAAACTGAAAATAGTAAAGAATTACTTAAACATTTCATTTTTTAAAAATAATTCTTTACTCTCAAAAGATTATCAACTCAAAAGTACTGAAGTGTATTACATGTGTCCTCTTTATTAAGAGCAAGTCAGCAAACTTTTGAGTTCACTAGATAACTGTGCAAATCTATCAATATTACTCTGCATCCAAATCTATAATTTCCATTTGAATAGAGAGTAAAATATAGGTTCCAAGTTCTCCTCAGACAATGAATTTCTTATAGGTCATTGTCTTTAGCTTCAGATTTCACTAACAACATTATATTATTCTACACTCAAAATGGATTCAAACTCATAAGAGCAAACTTTTAAAAATTTAATTTAATATTTTCAATCCCATGCAGGTTTATTAGGATGCAAAACTGTAACAGGAAAACAGAAATTTCTGAGTTAAAAAAAAAAAAAAAGCACAATGGTCCGCATTATATAGAAATCTCAAATCACCTCAAATATAATTAGAACTATTAGCTAAATGAACTCTAAATAAATGAAGAGGAAAGATCATGAATAATTAAATATTTCTGGTATTACGTTATTACCATTGAGCATATCGTCCTTAACAAGCAACTCCACATTTTCAATTTTTTAAAATTTCAAAGAAAAGATGAAACTTAATTCACCCTTTTTCATACGCAAATAGCTTGATGGGTGAAATTTGATATATTTTTACTTTCTCGTATACGAAGTATTCAAAGAGAAAGTATTGTAATCGTCAAAAAATTCGAACTCGAGATGTTGACGGATCTCCACGTTTTAGACCTCCCTGAGTCCGAAAAACACAATTTTGGAATTATGTCTGTGTGTCTGTCTGTGAACACGATAACTCGAAAACTATTAGAGCTACGGGGATGAAATTTGGTATGTGGTCTTTAAACATAATTTCTAGGTTTCTATCAAATTTTGGACAAAATCCGTCAACGGGAAGTCTGTCTATTTGTATGTCCGCAGTCATGCGAACGCTATAACTCAAAAACTTGAATAGCTAGATGGCTAAACTTTGGTACACGGTTGTATCGTCATGAATGTAGGTCCGTATAAAATTTTGGGCCAAATCCGTCAAAGGGTTGACTGTCTGTCGGTCTATATACTCGCATCTCCAACGGATCCGTGGTCTCCACGCGCATGCGTACATAACGCAATCTTCTGTGCACGATATTTATTGACTCCTGCTTGGCGCTTTTGTTTTCATCCGATTCTCCATGCGCATGCGTACTTGGTAGCAATCTGTGCACGCTGAAAGATTGTCCTTGAGCTAAGAAAGTGTAGAAATCCGTACGCATTTAATCGGAACGCATCTCTTTAAATTTGATTTTTTACCTAAATAATTTCTGATAGTCATTGGATCCTGGCTCGAATTTATATATCCATGCGGGGGGGAGGGGAAACAGCACCTTTTTCAAGAAGTATATGAGAAAGTTTAGGGGAGACCACTCCCGCTGGTTATCATCAGAAATGCATAAAATTTTGAAACAAATCATTCATTTGGTTGGCTTCGGGCAATATTTCTATCCAAGTGTATGTTAACGCGATAATTCAAGATGCAGTAAGTTGGATACGTGAATTTTAATATGTCACTTATATACCACAACTGAAGATCAGTTTTTGTGGACTTAATTGATCGACGGAAAGAGATATCGTTCCAAAAAGTATACTCGATTCTCTTCACTATACGACGAAGCCCAACACAAATTGTGCCATAGTGGAAGTATATAAGAAAGTCTAGGGGAGGACACTCCCGCTGGTTTCCGTTACATTTAATTGCTTTTGCGTAGTTACCAAAAGCGTAATCAAAGTTTTTGTTAGTAATTCAAAATCGGCATTCACCAATTTCGTTTAAATATGATGTAAATTAATTAAAAACAAACGATATTTAAGAAGAAATCCTACGAAGATTATGACGAATCATGATTTTCCAACGTAAAATTAAAACGAATAATTTGTCCGTGTAATTTCGGCATTACTATGGTTCGTCGCATTTTTATTGATCCACCATTACATCATGAATTTAACTGCACCATGCTTTTATGTGCTGTTTTCATTAATTAACGCATTATGTGCATATAAAAATATGACGCGGTTTTCAAGGAAAGTTGACAAGTTCTTTAAATTCTCTATTCGTTTTTGGCATTGAAAGAGTTTCAAGGAATTTTAATGGATTACTATAAAAGCAGTGTGGCAATTGTCTCTTATCGACTTAAGTGTTTCATTTTAAACTTTCTGATCAACAAAAATATATTCTTTAAAAACAGCAGCAGAAATATGTTATCAGATCGGATCTGTCTGATCAGATAGAAGTAGGCCAAGGATTTCTTCGGATTTTCTGTGGATGAATAATCTGGTTGCCTCACATGTGGGTATTCATTTCATATCAAATCCAGCCTACTCACAAACAGGTGGGTTCGTATCTTCTTCTTTTCCCAGCATTCTTTCATCGCATTCGAAAACGAATAAATCGTTTGGAAACAGAACACTAGAATAATATTTCAAGTTTATTCGGAGATCGTATAAACAATGGAATATAATGAGAATTTTATGCTTAGGTACTTCAATAAGATGAACTCTCTAATGTATTGAAAAAGAATTCTTCGTTTTGTATGCGCAATAATTTGTTGTGTTGTAAAGAATCATCGACCAATAGTAGTAGGCATAGATCATAAAAATTGCATCTATTCATCTGCAATATTTTTCATACGTTGTTTCTGCATAAGCAATTCATATGATTGGGTGTGTGTGTTTTTTTAATAGAATTTCTGTCGCTATCGTTTATCTGTATTCCATAATTTTTCGAAGTTTCGAAACATAAAGAGATATTTTATTAATTCGATAGAAAATTTATGACAATCTTTTGACATTTTTAATTAATTTTCTCTGTGGACCTTGTTTTTTGCTTTATAACATAAGAACTTACGTTACTAACGTCAGAATTCTTAACACAGAATATGTGTTCTAATGAGTTGGTTAGGAACTTTGGCAAACAATGTAGTCATATAGCTAGAATTACCATACGCCCGGACAGTCCTGATTTCAAGCTCACGTCCGAGCTAATGTCCGGGTCTTCAAAATGTCCGGATTTACGTCAATGAAGGTGGAGAGGGTGAAATTTGGTTGTAGTAGGAAAAATTTAACGTATTTGAAAAAGTTGACGTCATTTCGTTCAATCCTATCCAGAATTCTACGAAAAAAATTTTTAAATGATAAGATTTTCCTGAATAAAATTATCTCATCCGAAAAGTACCTACAGAAAAAGGAGATGAGAAAGTGGACGAACCTCCATATCCAGTGCCCAGCTGAAACTGAAAAATCTAACGTTTGGGCAGTTCTGCTTTATTCTATTTCGTCGCTTAACAAGCAATATCGCCCATCTCAATTTTTTGAAATTTTAAGGAGGAAGAAAATACTCAATTTTTCGCAACCAGTATCGAATGTTTCTGAAATTTTTTCACATCTGGTAGGAATATGCGGTCTCATGTTCATATCAGATGTTAAAAAAATTCAGAAATATTCGTGATTCGTAGCGAAAAATTCAGCTTTTTCTTCCTCTTTGAAATTTCAAAAAATTCAGATTGGTCGTGTTGCTTGTTAAGCGATGATTTTTTGCTAATGCAATTTTGATTTACCAAATATTTATAAAAATGGCATCTTCTATGCATTCTGATGATATCTGATTTTTTTTTTCACTTTTTAAAACTCTGTGTTAGTGTTGGGAAAGAGGGCCATTGGTAGGCAGCCATTAGAATTTTATACAACAATGACCCTCCCAAAACCCTTCACCCCCTGCGTGTCTGGATTTCAACAAAAAAATTATCGTAACCCTAAATATCTCTTTTACGGTGTTGTCAAGTGAAGCAATTCCAGTGACAAAAAACAACTTTACAATACTGAATGTACGAAGATCTTTAAAATACTGATGTGAAGATCGTATACTAAAATTCAACCATCTAGCTCGCGTTGTTTTTTAACCCTTTCGCTACCAACCGTCACATACATGTGACACAGCCGTTTCTTACCAGAACCCGACGTCACATATATGTGACAGACGTAAAATCTATTTCAATTTAATAGAAAAACATCTTGGGCTGTGGTGGACGTTTTCCCCAGGAGACCCTGGTAGCGAAAGGATTAATCATTGCAATCATGTAACACATGACTAGAGACAGATCGATAGATGTTAACCCGACGAAGGATTTGATCCAAAATTTGAGGTAGCTTTACAGTTTTAGTAACAAAACAACAAACCAAATTTTTACCTAGCTCGTCGATCTTTTAAGTTATCTTGATACACGGACGAAGAAATTTCCCATAAACGGCTTTCGTCCAAATTTTGACAAAATCTTGCAGTTTTGGTGCGTACCAAATTTCGTCCATTTAGCTTATGGAATTTTTTAGTTACCGTCAGTGGCGGCTCGTCTGCTTAGAAACAAGGAGGGCTGCAAAAAAATATTTATCAAGAGAATACAGTTTTAAAAAGCTACTTTATCTTAAAGCAGGCCAAATTTTTTTATTCCAAAGCCAGGTAAAAATTCCCCACTCGCCCAGTTCACTCGATGACACTCTTCCAAAAATGAATATCTTCTTCAAAAGAAATCGAATATTCGATAAACCAGATGTGTTTCTGTCGATGCAACACGAACCGAAACCAAAACCCATAAACATCCAATGAAATTGTCACTTTGTGTGGGAGTGAAATAAAAAAAAATTGAATGAATTAAAAACAGCGTCTCTTTCTCGTTCAGTTGGCTCCGTGCCACCCAGAGCTGCTCGCCCTTGCAGCCCATAAACGGAGAAAGAGTTGCTTTTTCTCTCCGAATTTTCCCGCGCAGTGTACGGATTTCGGTGGGAAGGGCAAAGAACTTTGCAGCCAAGACCTGCGTCTCTCTTCGTTTGGGTTCATTTTATGCCTTTTTTTCACTTTTTTATTACTTTTTTTGCATTTTCGTAAGTCATTGAACTCCGAGAGTGGAAAAGTAAGCAAATAAGATTAAAAACGAAAAATACAAGTTTAAAAAATAATTTCAGGAGGTGCTGCAGCCTTAATGGGAGAGCCGCCACTGGTTACCGTGTTCACAAACAAACCGACAGACATAATGTCAAAATTTATTTTTTTTTTTTTCGGACTCGGGGAGGTATGAAATGTGTAGGTTCATCAAGTCGAATTTGTTTATGTTTAAACTTTCTCTCTTCATATACGTCTTTTACGAGAAAGTGAAAGTTAGCTTCTCAATAATTCTCCTTTCCAATTTCCCGAGACTTGAACCCTTTGCGGCAGATGCAGCCACAGTGGCAGCATTCGCGTGTCGTCGTAGAAGTCGGTGCTGCCAGCCTGGTGGTATGATGGCATGATTGCCTGGCACGCAGCACGGTGACTGAGGCTAGCGACTATGAAAGAAAACTACCCAGTGGCGGTTTTTCGCACAGATGCGAATTATTTTTGTACTATAACATTTTCGGAAGTTATCAAAGAAAAGTGCTTAAATTTTCCGTAATTTTTAATTAATTAAAATTTTAAAAAACGGCTCGGAGGTGCACATTCCTACCCTTTAAAATTATGTTTACACCTTATTTCGTAGCTCTAGGTCCAGCGGTCTGCCCTGTAGAGCGCAACACAGACACACTCATTCTCCTTTATGATTTTTAGAGATCTACTTGTTTGGTTTTTTCCAATACTCCCCTTCCCGGGAACTTTAATTTCAACACATAACATTTTCGTTGAAATTGCAACTATTTTATTATTTAATACTATCCTTCAGAAATTAAATTCACAAAGAGAATGTAATGAATTATTCAATTTGTTAAAAGAATTGGGCAATTTAAACAATTTTTATTTAAATACGTTGTTTCTTCTTCATTATAAGTATATTGTAAACAACCCGGTTATGGGGAAAAACGAAGCAAAGAGCTGAAGAACTGATTTATTTTCAGAAAGCTCTTTTTATCAGTGATGTTTTCAAATATTCGGCGGTAAGAATCGAAGAAACATGGGTAATATTTACACATGCAATAGATTTTTCTTTTTGTGATAAATATACTTGTATGTGTTTCGGTTTTCATATGATAAAACAGGGGTTCAACCTATATGCTCTTTATATTAAGATACTTATGTGAATATTGAGGGTAAATATATAATTATTGGAACTGGCATTTACCCAACATTGATGGCTTTGGAGAATCTGCCATTACCAAAGAATAAATTAAAATTTGTAGAATCGAATTTCAGTTTACCATTATAATATCCATAATCAATGACAATTCAAGTTGACAGTAAGTTAAAGCGTGGAATTCGTTATTTAAAAGAATAACTAGGTATTTCGTGAATTACCTAGTTATTTTCAATCCGTTATTTCATAGAATAACTAGAAGTTTCGTAAATTATCTAATTATTTTCAATCGTTATTTCATAAAATATAACTAGGTATTTCATGAAATACCTAGATGAATACCTAGTTATTCTATGAAATAACTGAATTATACGCTTTAACGATAACACATACAATCTATATATATAATTCTCTTACGTAGCGACGAAAAAAAGTGTCGAATTTCTTAATTGCCGTTTGGCAACAGCTCGCAAGTTTGTTTTGTTTACAATGGCCTTACAAAATGGCCTTTTGTAACAAACAGTTGTAGTGATTTTAAATTAAATGAAGAATTTTGGTTTAGCTCTGGGGGGGGGGGGGGGGGGCCCCCCCCAAACCCCCCCCCCCCTCTGGATTCGCCACTGAAAGGAATACACCAAAATAATTATTATTACCGTTCATGTAGAAACAATATGATTTTTAAAAGTCTGAAATGATTAAACAAAATATTAAATTACAACCTTAAACTAAATTATTTTGAAATTGCAAGCACTGAAGTACAAAAACTTATTTAAGTTTAAACGTTACTTATTCGACAAATGGCAAATTTTATTTAACATAAACAATTTATGAGGGAGAGAAAGTGAAAAAAAAAGAAGGTTCATTCTCACCATTTCTGCTGTTTTATAAGATACAAAACTGTAATCCCCTCGAAAATTCTAAAGTATATATTTGCATGATTAAGTTTTAATGTCACAGGAGCCAAATCCAGAATAACTTGAAGTTACGGAAGTAAGGAAGAGATCTACTTATACGAGTCTGTCGACTGAAACATCTACTTAACCGCGATTTTATTCTAAGCTAAACTATAAGAAATATGCTACGCTTACAAATGATATTGCCGCTTTTAACATTCAATTTTACAAAAGCCTTTATTTGTGTAGGAAATATTGTACTTTTTTTTCATTCGAGATCAATTCGGAAATATATTAATTAAGTATGAAGGATAATTAAGTATATATTAAATAAAAACTTTATGAAGTATGTATATTGTTTATGGAACAGAAAAAAGTTATATACACAACACTTTCTTCTGGTATCAGAGTTCGTTATGTAAAGAATATGATGCAATACTGTAGTAATATGGTGTTCATTATAGAAGAATATGGTATTCTGTTTTGTGAAGAATTCCAATTTGTTAATTTTGAAAACATAAAATAATTGTTTTGTGTATTTAAAATATATACATTTCAGTGTGACTTATTAAAATAGACTGTCGGACAGACAAACACCAAGTAGGAACTTCGTTAGGTTACCTGGGGGAATAGTCACTTAGTGACAAGGATGTTTAAATTTTCATAACACAGCAAACCCTCAGATTTAAAAATAAAATATAAAGATAAATCGATGCAGGCTCGATCCCTTGTTAAATCGAGGATGATCACAAATATAAATACAGTAAAGCTCCGTTTATACGTCTTTCTGATGTAAAACGACGTATAAACGATAATCGGAATTTTGCTAAACAACTCTGCTTATCACAAATTTAATACTATTAATGCAATTTGCTTAAAAGTATTATTTTTAAAGTTAATACTAGCATAATACTACATCGAATGGAAATTAGTAATTAAATTTTAAAATTAAACAATTCTCATTAAATTGAAAAAAATCATTACTTTATTGCATATCTTGAGTACTAATTAAACATATCTGAACGATTTATGTGCATGTAGGCGTTTAATTAAGAAAATTTTTAACCGTCATCTGACGTGCTGATTGTCTGTGAGTATTAAGTATATCATTATGAATAGAATTAAGTTTAGTGAATTTTTTTCACTATTCTTTTTCAAAAGAAATAAGTTTGAAGTTTTTCAATGGAGTCCATTGCATTTTTAAAGAAAGGTAGCACCAGACAATTTGTCTTCTATTAATTCATCAATGAATAATTTCGAAGTCATGATATCTTTATCACAGTTCACGTACTAGAAAGGAGGAAAAGTTCACATTTTAGAATAGGGGGGAGGGACGACGAATTACCGAAGCTTTGCGTCGTATAAACGAAGTACTTTATAATTACAATGAATACGAATGAATCGGAACTCTGATGAAACGACGTATAAATGAGAAACGTATAAAGCGTGCTTTACTGTATATGATAGGATCGGTCTAATGTGATGAATACGAAAGTTTAGAGAATCGGTATGAAATTCGTTATCAGATCTTTAAATCATCAGAAGGAAGTAACGAAAATATTAAAAAGAGTTGCTTTTTTAGTTCTAACATACAAACATGTAAAGGAAGAAATTTATACATTTAAACATGAATTTAGTTTTTTCTTTGAAGTTGGTTTTAAATCGAAAAGAAAGCAGTTCAATTCCAAATATTTACTTTTAATAAATGATTAGAAAATTTTGAATGAAATTTTTAAAAATGTCGCTCCACTGGTTAGCAATACTTTTTTCTTTTTCTTTTTCTACAAGATTTCGAGTTGTGCTTATTCTTACATAGTTGTGTTCCTTTTAATTATTTATAATTTCTTCAAAACTAATACAAAATTCAGAACAGTTATAAGCAGATGATTCTAAAATTTTATAAAAAACAAAAAGTTTAATGTTTACTTATTGGAATATGACATTTCATTTTACAATGTAGCAATTTATATCTTTTTCGTGATTTTTAAAACAAATGCTAATTAGTGGACCAATATTTTTTAAAATTTCATTTAAAATTTTCTAGTTGTTTCAGTATGAAATTTATGAATATGAATATTCTTGGTATACGTTAAATTTCTCTGTCAGCGAAATTGATGTTGAGAAAAAGTCCATTAAATATTATCAGAGGCAGTGCATATTTTACAAAATTCAGTATCATAATTTTGAAATTCATATTTTAAATTTACTATAGGAAAAAGGCAATAATGTACTTACCTGAAAGTACTTGTAACCAACCACAAATATGAAAAACGGTTGAGGAGTGACACACGAAGAAGAGAAACATACATAGAATACAGAGGACGATGGCTATAGCGGACAAACCAATAAATATCGTTGCCATTTTAAATGCTGGAGATGGGATGGATGCAAAATCGTCCAATCTCCCATGACACACCAACTCTTGCCCATCTTGGATGCTTTGTCTGCAAGACTGCCACAGTCCAAAATACCCGGTGCCACGACTATCAGGAGTATCTCCTATCCACTGCGGTTGTATGAAGACAACAGCGTTAATAATTGCAAAACAGATTGTGAAAACGCCCCATAGAACACCTATGGCTTTCGAATTCCTCATATAATTAGCATGGTATCCACTGGCCTCGGAGGTGTATTCATATTTCGTGGTGGGATCCATCGTGTCTACCGTAAACATTGAAGAGACGGCAGATGTTTTCGTTCGAATTCGAACGCGCGAAACGTTCCAAGCCCCGTGCAAGTGAGTAAGGTGATCGAGAAACTCGTCTGACAAGTTTTTTGTGACAGCAGGTAGGTAGGTTTCGCTTCATTCACGAGGTCACGGAACCTGATAGACGAACTTTTCTTATTGGTATTTTCCCTTCACTCCTTCTTTGTAGCGGCAGCATATTCTTCGAGATTCAGAAAAGGCGATTTCAAAACGACTTCGGAATGCGAGAGCTGTTATTCTACCTTTTGTTTTTCGCTGCGGTTAAGAGAGTTTCGCACTATTCTAGTTCCGAAAAGACCAAGGTTGAGAAATCTCACCAGAATTTGGTTCTGTTGTTCTCGCTCTAAAAGTAGGGAATCCTTTAGTGTGCAATAAATCGAGCATAAAAGTTGATTTCGATCTTAAAATTTGCTTTTTACATTTTGCTACGGATAGAATCAGTTTTGCTTTCTCACGAGCTAAAAACCAATTTGCAGCCTTAGCTTGACATACTTGTGATGATCAGAAGATCGACCGGAATTTTTTTTTCTCTCATATTATAGTAAAATAGAGATGGGAAGAACCTACCGGTTTTAACCGAAAAGCGTGTTTTTTTTTTCGGTTCACCGTTTCTTTCGGATATTTTTTGTTCCGGTTATAATCGGTTATTTTTTTAAAAAATCCAATAACCGTGTAAAAAAATCGGATCGGAAGATGTTAGGTTCGATTAGACTAAAATTTACCAAGTTATGAAGCTTTGAATTTCATCATCTAGGCCAATCACCGACAACCGCTTCCTCGAGGTGTCTGTTGGTTGGCGGATTACTAAGAGAGTCTTTATGAACAGATAAATATTGGCCAATGGATTGATTTCCTTTAAAATCAGTATTAATAAAAAATTTCGTCTACAAACGTCGTTTGTGTTTTTTTTTAAACGAAAACCGGTTGTTTTGAGCGGTTATAACCGCCAGGTTCAGGGCCGGCCCAAACAAAAGCGGTGCCTGATTCAAAGTTGATTTGCGGGGCCTTGCAACAAAATTCGCATAACAAAATAATGATTTATTGCATTTTTGGTAATTATTAAATTGTTAGATTGAAAAAGGACGTAATTAATAAATGAATATAAGAAATATAATTTTAAAAATAATTTGTGATATTTAAAATAGGTTTTAAATTTAATATGACCAACGTGCAAACTTTAATGCTAAAATCGTTAAAAACGTTATCCTACATGTAAGCAATAATGAAGTTAATTTAATAATAGTTATTAAATAGTCAGAAATAATTATGAAAAGGCAAAAATTTAACCCTTCAGAAGTCTCGCGTATGTACGAGGTACTTGTATCGTGCAGTGTATTATATATTTATATCGTGTTATATTTATGTAATCTGCATTTAATAGCTCCATACTAAATAAAGATTATATAAATAAAAATTGTACTTAAATTTATAAAAGAACAATATAAGCAAGTAATACGATGCACAATATAAGTATCTCCTACAATACGCGTGACTGCTGGAAGGTTAAATAATCCAAATATGCAATACTTAGTAACGTAGTGTTATATTAGACAAATAATAGTTCGAATTATATTGAATTTCGATTAAACATGCTCTTTTCTAGTTTTTATGGAGGAAAATTCATCAATTACTCCATCGAATTAATTTTATTGGAAGTGTATTTTTCGATGCTAAGAAATGCAAGATCACTCAGGCCATCTCCCATGGTTTCTCAAGAAAATGACAATATTAATATCAGTTTACTGAATGAGCGTTTACAGCTAGCAACACACACTGAAATTGTTAAAAGTATCTGAAGTCCCATTTCTCAGATTTGGGAAAACATCCTCACCGTAAGAAAGTATAAATTTTAAAACCTCTATAGCAATTTTGGAACAAAAGAAATGTTAAAATTTTTACACTTTTCGATTCAAATATAAAAGCACACAATTTTTTGTGCGCTTCCATTATTGTATAATGAGGACAGAAACGTACTGAATATTCAATACTAAATAAGAATTAGTGTAAATATATTTCAGAGAGAGAGAGAGAAAAGTATAAACTTAGATAAACTTATAAGTAACTTTAAATAATGCAGAGGTTGCTCAGTCATTGGAACTGAAGAGGATTCGATTATTTGATGCAAGTGCAAATTAAATCATTTGACATTCACATTTTGAAACAGTTATTTGAATATGATAATAGAATTCAATCATTCCTTTTTAAATAAAAAAAAATCCTTCAATTATTTTTTTCGAACATATGTTGTAGAAATGTGTGCTGTCTTCCTGCATCTGCGAGGAAATATTAAAAACTGTTCAGTTTGAAAACTTTCTGCTCTAAAATTAAAATTATAAAATGAGAAAATATGTTCAATTAGAGTTTCAAAACATTGTAATGTTTCCTTCCCGCGAGATTAATTCCCATGAGGAAAAAGAGTGCCGGCCCTTTTGATATTGGCGG
>BGPR01007139.1:43921-73643 GCA_013235015.1 Araneus ventricosus | reverse complement strand
ACGATTGAACATAATTTGCCAACATCATGTGTAGTAGCTCAAAAGGAGCGATTGAGGTATGAAAGTGAAAGGGAAATAATAATTTGAAATCAAATATTATACAGAGAGCCAACTGAACTTATTTACCCCCACCCTTAATTTCAGAATAACTGTATTTAAAACTTGTGTCTATGTATAGTTATTGGTTGGTTGGTTTGTGTTTCCTGGCGCAAGAGCCATTTTTGCCATACTGCGCTACGCAAATGTCTTTGTATAGTAAAGTGGCCATACGCTATGCGATAAAACACTTATAGCTAGACCTATCTCGAAAGCTCCTCCCGCTAACAAGATTGATTTAAAAAAATATTAGCCACATTTTCTAAAATCAATCTTGTTATCAGCATTATGTTTGTTTGTTCTTTTTAAAAAAATTCTTTTGTTGGTTACTTGTCATCTTTGATAGGGAAATTTCGGGCTATGAGAAGCTTTTTTAAACGAAAGTCAAGCTTCTTACAGCAAAATTTCCTAAATAATTTGTATCCATATCGAATATAGTCTGTAGCTCTTGGAAAAAGTGCACTAGAATGGATTCCTTATTTGTGTAATTCTATTCTCTCGTAGTATATTTCTTGCTTTTTTATTTTCTTTGAATAATTTTTGACTTCCTTTGTTTTTTGTATGCAGCGGCATATTGCTCTCTACTTAAACATTTTTTAAATTTTGTAGTGTATGTTTAAGTTTATTTTAATTTGTTTAAATTCCTAATTTAATTTTTATTTGGTTATTTTTATACTCTAAGAATATCAAACAGATAACTGTAAGGAGTACTCAATTCTAAGTGATCATAATTACCTATGCATTCGTATATCACGAAGCATGAAAGATGTTTCATATTATAGTATCTTTTCATCTAAAACAAACTAGCGTACAAAGAATGATATATTTTTCTGTCTATGTAAATTTATAGACAGAAAAACACACAGAATGTCATCAACACTTTAAACAAACCTTTATTTCATTTTTAAAGATAAGTTTTAAAAAGTGTTTATTCTTTAGACATTAATTTCAAACCAGATTCTTACTGTCATTTTAAAATTACAAAATAAAGACATGGTAATATGTTTTTCTAACACTGACTTTTACACTCAAAAACAGTTTTTGTTTTCACTCAAAAATGGCGGTTTTTCGACTCTTTCCATTTTTCATCTAATCCTGTCCATGTAATCATTCATATCTGCTTTCGGCTCGAACTATATAGAATGTCTGGGATTAATTTCTCTTTCGGCTCGAACTGTGGGAAGTATGTGGGATTAATTTTTAGCATTAAGTTATTGCCTTGCTTATGTAACTTTATTATGTTTCATTTTATTATTTTGATGAAACAGATTGTCGCATGTGTTTTAAAAATAGTAAGTTGTGCAAGATAGGAACAGACAATTGTTTTGATATCTATTTTTGGAATAAAAGATTATTAAACAGTTTCAATTTAATAGTAATTGCGTTAAAATTATTCATTTTGTTTTGAATATCATAAAAAGTAAAAAAAGTAAAAATATATCTAAGTTTCACCAATCTTAAATTGGAACTCTTTGATAATGCGTATAATGTTTCATTTCTCTGTTTTTATTTCATTTTTTCCTAAGGGAGGAAAATTTTCGTTTTCATGCAGTATAAAATTTATGAATGCAAATATTTAGTAGCTACTTTAACAGTTTGCTCAAATTTATTTTTGCTATTATTAGATCATACTGATAGGAACATATGATTAATCATCACAATTACAACGCAGTTATATCTTAAATATTTTTGGGGACAAATAAATCGCTTTTAGATTAATTTTATGATTCTTTCTTATTTAAAGTCATACAGTTAAGTGGAAAAATTGGAAGAAAACGAGTTGATATGAATATAAAATGCAGGCTTCCGTGGGATGATTACAAGTGCAATTCCCTGTTGCGGTCTTAGAACCTAGATGCACAAGAAGATGAAAAGAAGATAGATTGAGAAAGAAAGTGAAAACATTTTTCGAGAATATCACAAAATTAATTTTTCAATAAGTCAAATATTAGATGATTGTAATCTTCTGCAAAAATTACAGATTATATCATTTGCCTCAATTTGGTTCTGTTCTTTCTAACGTTTTGCCGCATTTCAATACTCTACGCAACTTGAAGATTAAATCATTTGTCTCATTTCATTGCTTTTTTCCATACACCTTACCAGAATAATATTGAAAATGAAAATTCATAACATTGAAAGCGAAACAGGATCGATTCGGAACGGAGCAAACTATTTGAAAAAGTTCGAATTCAGGCTAGGCTTAAAATATTACATTGGAGGATGACGAAGATTATATATCTAAAAACAAATAAGAAATAATTAAATGATTAAATTACGGATTGTGTTTATTTTTAGAAAAGAAATGAGGAAAACCAATAATAGTGGCAAGTTTGTCTCAAAAGAGGGCTAGTAACAAAAAAGGCAATAACGTATTACAAAATTCTTCAGGAATTCTTTAAATTTAAGTTTGATACTACTTGAAAGTGCTATGCCAGTTTGTTTTGATAAGTATGAAAACGAATCATTACTCTCCAAATTTCGACAGAATGTCGTCCCATAGCCCTGTTCCTGTAACCATTATAGTTACAGTACCAGTTGTATGGACATGGTACTCCAAATTTCGACAGGGTGTTGAGAACGATTTGCAAAGATTCTTTTTATGATTTTTTTTTTATTTTTTATTTCTATTCTATTTTTTTTATTTATTTGTTTATTTCATTTTTCAGGTTATTTATTCTATTTATAATTGATCACAACAGATATCACAATTACTAAGATTAATAATACTACTACAGTCCAATTTTAAATTTAAATTAATGGTATGACTAGAAAAGTCTTAGAAAGCATTGAAAGAGAAAGTCACAATACAAATTTTGGTGTATTTTTTTCTCAGCTCCAACCTTCGAAATAAATCAGATATGAATTCGAAATCAATCTACTTTTCATGACTTCCAACTATATGTTCCAGAGGGTAGTATTTCAATTTAAAATTTCCTCCAATAGCGGCATGAAGATCTAACACGTGCTTTTTCTCAGAAAGCAGGAGTTGAATAAATGAGATGGAAAGAAAGCAGCATTTCATCACGCTTCAGTCGCATCTCCGGAATTCAGCAATATCTTCGCAGCTTTCGATTCCTTACGTGAGAATAAGGAATGCTTGATATTCCAAGCAGAATTCGCCATTCTTTAACTAGGTTTAATATGAAGTGATGCATTATAACGATCATTTTTGTGAATTTCGAAGTTTTGTCTGTGTAAGAAAAATTCATTTTTTAAATGTCTGTCAGTCTGCGTGTATGTGAACTTCATAATTCAGAAATCAAACAACTGGGATTGAAGAAAGTTGGCGTATGGTTTATGCACCAAAACTGTAGATCTGTATCAAATTTTGGATCAAATCTCTGGCACTGGGCAAAGATACTTTTCTGAAATACATATTCAGCATTCTTCTCATGGAAAAGTACCGGATCTACAAATATTTTTCGCTTGCAAATTGCCATAACGCTGAATAAAATTATAAGCATAAAATTGTATGCATTTTTATCTATTGCATTATTTACCAGCGTCTTTGGACAAAAAGTCGAAGGAAAATATTAGATCCAATTTTAGTTATTCTGTTCATTTACATGCGCTTAGTCATCATTTTAGTAAAAATATTAGTTTTATATTTTTGTTCGTGTTATGATGGCTATAACTTCTAGAACTGACTTTGAATTGTTGAAATCAGTAGAAAATAGCTCGGCTATGAATTGACACAATTAAATAGATTATTTTTTAGATGACGTAAAAATCGGAAGTATTTTCCGGATAATTATTTCGCTATGATTATGGCGTCAAATTCGGATTTCGAAATTTAAAAAAATCCATACTGCCAGTCAAAAAAAGGAAATCGTTATACTTTTAGAGTGTTTCTGCTGATTCCTGTTCAGCACGCTCGTTTGCCGAACACATAGGCCTAATAATTTTTGATCATATAATATCAATGACGGATAAACCGGAAGTATGCGAGAAAGTCAAGGAAAGAACACTGCGATTTCTTCTTTATTTAATTCATTTTAAACATTTTCAACAAATTTAAGCTGAAAAAAATTATGCTTATATCGTAAAACAAACGCATTCGCTTTAAAATAACATATTTAAAATGGAAAAAGTTAAAATATCATCTGAAAGCACGAATTAAATTGGAGTTAAATCAGTCAGTAGAAATCTAAACTTCGTATGTGTTTCGGAGCTTTTATACATCTGTAGGAGTATAATTAGTCATGGTTGATGTCATTCAATACCGCGTATCAATCTCCTCTATATGCAACTCTTATAGTGGGAATACTTTAGAGAATCTCTACTAATAATAAAGGAGAATATGTCTGTGTGTTGGCACACTGCAGGGCACACCGCTCGAGCTGGAGCTACGAAATTTGGTACAAACATACTTTGGATGGTGGGAATGTGCACCTCTTAGCCCTTTTTGAAATTTAATTAGAATTTTAATTATTTAGAAATTAAGTAAAATTTCGGCGTTTATCCTTAGTAACGTTCGAACATATTAAAGCACAAAAATTATTTTTACACCACCTGAAAGAGCAAATAAGTACCTTTCTAATGATATAAATTAAGTTATCGTACGATTTTTTGTGTAATTTTAATAAATTTTTAAAAATATTTTTGGCATAATTTACAACAATACTTTTCATTGTTGCAACGCAATTCAAACCGTTTTCATTGTTTAAAAAATATTTATTTGCGTGCTTCTCTACGATTGTTGAAAGCTAAGGTAATATTTTTGTTATCTTTAATGATATGTTTTCATCAGCATATTTTCATTCAGCTAGCATGCTGCTGGAACTAAAATGTGCCGCGCCATTTTAAACTTAAAATCAAGGGAGAACTTTAAACTTAAAATCTAGAGGAATAAGAGAGTGAAGATGATGCCATTGTATGGTACATGACACAGACAGTTACTGGACTCCATTAAGGACGTTCATGCAGACAACGAACAGAATAGGTGGAAGGCTCCTGAAAGAAGATGAGTTAAATGTCTATCACGATTTGGAATTTAAAATTACTTTGTTAATGGAAACATGAATATCAAATTATACACAAGAGATTCAATTGAAATTATATTCCCGGAGAACAAGCTGGTCACCGAAGGCGGCCAGTATACAATAAAAGAAAAATAATCTGATATCGCAGGCAGTAAAAATTTCAGAAGAATGATTTCAAGAATTTTGCGAAACATATTTCCAAATCTCCCCTATCGGGAAAACAACGGCAGTTGCGTAGCGACTGGAAGTGGCGTCTGGGACCCAATGTGATCCCTCCCCGTCATCAGCATTGCCTTAGCATTTTAAATGGCTTTCGGGCATAGCAATTTTTCTCCACCTCATCGTAATTGACTTTGAAAAGTGACATAAACATCAATAACGTTTTGTCCATGTGGTCAGTGGCGTAGCGACGGCAAAAGGCGCCCGGAAAATAATATGGTATTTTTTTCTATAGTCGTCATCCACGGCTTAATAGGCGTAAATGGCGCCCGGAGCATCTATACCTCCCTTGCTCCCCGGTCGCTACGCCACTGAATAACGTATGTTTCTCTTTAAATTGTATTAAATATGAGTGTCTGAAATAACATTTTGGTGGCCAATAAATGTCGTCCCATGCAATATCAATGGGTTCCAGCGATAAAATCCATTTTATAGCACGAATTTTACTTTAAAAGCTAATCTTATTTACATTTTTCCTTAGTTGTGAATATTATACAATATTGTTTCGCGTTGATTAACTAAAATATCGAGTAAATATTGTTGATATCCTAAGACCTTCAAACCTAAAAATCGAAATCTTACCTTTAAAATTTTAATTAACATTTCTTTATTTCGTATTTAAAGTTTACTAATTTCTTTTCTCCTTCATACAAAATCGTTAATATTTGTCATGCATTTTTTTTCCAAGAAAACTTTTGCAAACTTTTATTTCAAAAACAATATTCTTATATTTGTAAGAGGATTAGGTCTTTCATTTTAATGATTAAAATAAGTTTTCTATTGAAGTTGTGAGGTAATTAATTTAAATAAAACTTTAATCAATTTTGTCTTTAAAAGATTTTCTTTATAAGAATAGCACTACTTCATCAATTTTCACCATCATCAATCGATATACAAGATTATAAATTGAAATTGCTTTTGCTATTTTCGTGAAGGTAATTTAATTTGCTTCCATCTATGCATGCCACGATATTTTTAAATTGAAGTTATGGATTTTTGCTCCGTATTTACTTCGTATTATTACTTTAAATTTTATAAAATTCACGAGTTCACATTTTGGAAAACATTTTTTCCCCTCAAAAATGGAACTTCATCTATAACATTTACTGCCACCTTTGCATACGACAGAGACAGTTTCCATCATATGCTTCGCAAGTACCAACACAATATTAATCCGCATATAAGCATAAAAAAAATCAAAAATAAGCTCAGTTAATAAACCATAATATTTCTGCTTACCATAAGTACTTAAGTTTCACCTGCTCTGACTTATTCGTCGGTCACCTCTTACCTTATTTATAAAACATAAATTCCTGGTGTCCACTCTAATCTTGGTCCAATAGCTAATTTCTAAATCGTTAGAGATCGGTATATGCTTTTATGTTTCCTACCTCTCAAAACTGTTTGCGCGTTCAATTTTCAGTCACCGCGTAAATCCACCTAAAGGAAATTCGTTGCATTGAATTTTAGTATTCTCGTACAATAAAAGAAATTAATAATAATTTGTAGATATACTTTCTTATATGATTTCCGGCATATACTTCACAAGTAGCAACACAATATTAATCTCCATATAAGCTTGAAAAATTCAAAAAAAAAACGCAATCAGTAAACCATAATATTTCTGCTTACCATAAGTGCTTAAGTTTCACCTGCTCTGATTTATTCGTCGGTCATCTCTTACCTTATGTATCAGACATAAATACAAGGTGCCCACTCTAATCTTGGTCCAATAGCTAATTTCTAATTCGTTAGAGATCGGCATATGCTTCCAACTGGAAAAATGCTTTAAATGATGCAAGGAATTATATTTTATGCTGTTTGAGTCAATAAATGTACTACTGAAAAAATTCTTAATTCTTTTACAGCCATACCGGTCCTATTATAGTCATTGTACCGTCAGACTAAGAAAATGGCCGTTATTTATATAAAAAAGATAATTTAATTCACTATTTACAATAGAAGTCGTCAAGTCGTACATAGAAATTTGAAGAATTTCTTTTTAAGGTTGGAAATATTAAATCAAATACAATCATTCACATTACGTGCGCCGTTTGCGCCTCGAAAAACAAAACATCAAAAAAAATGATAAAGCCGTAATCAGCTCAATATTTGAAATATAAGATTGAAGACTGAAAACAATTTCGTTACATCATATTTAGTAAAATATTCATGACACACTAATATTTTAAACAAAAAAAGTTCCATTTTCCTGCGGCTAACACTGAACGAGTTATGAAGATTTGAATTTCATTATTTTAAACCAATCAACAGTTGCTTTGAGCAAGCGCTATGCGTTGATTGGGCGAAATGGTTTAAAAAGTGGTATTTAAAACTTCATAATTCGGCCAGTTTCAATAGCAAAAGAGTGGATTATTTATTTACTTATTTTGTTTAAAATGCAAGCTTGTCAAGAATAATAGGACCAAGGGAATGTGATTAATAGGACCGGGGATTAGTATAAAAATTCAGAATTTTGTAATTTTTCAGCAATATATTTATTGACACACATAGCATAAAAATATAATTCTTCACGTCATTTAATGCATTTTTACAAGTGGAAGTAAGTATTTAAAGCATTTTACAAATTGGAAGTATACGTCTATCTCTAATGGTTTAGAAATCAGCTATCGAGCCACGAATAGAGGAAAGCACCCCGTATAATCAGAATATTTAAATGCTAATAATAGAAGCGTTGTTATATTTAGAGACGTAGAAACTGATAGATTCTTTAACAATTTTTAACTTTTAATAAATTGAGTATATAAATGAAAAAATAGGAATTAATATATATATTAATTCCTATTATATAATTAATATATATATATATATATATATATTAATCCCTATATATATATACGCTGAAAAGTCCGTGACGCTCACGTGATCTGGATACGTGCCAAAGGGTTTCTGGCAGCTTATGAGATCATAAATTTCCCTTTATCTGTCTACAAGTCAGCATGCACACAGGATGCTGTTTAATTAATTTATTTTCCTAAATCTTTCAGCATTTTTTGTTGTTTATTTTGTGTATTTTTTCCCCTCTGAGGTTTAGGAAACATTGAATCATTTTGCTAAATCATGGAATCTTCAAAGTATCCAACGGATTGGTAAACAGTATGAATAGGGAAGATTTCAAATTAGATTTGATTTCAGAGTTAGTAAACAAAATATAATTCATTGGAATTGTTATGAAATTACATGCACCGTTATTTTTTTCCTTTCATTCCTGTTACATATTAAATTTTTGAATTGAATATTTAAAAGGAAGGCCGTTATCTTCAAAGTTATAAATTCTTTTTTGAATTAATTTTCTTTCAAAGTTTTTTTATTTTGTATTTTCGTAATGCACTTTTTTCTGTTAGTGGATTTTGCATTATTTTCACTCAGATAAAATGAAAGTTATCGTTAAAAGTAAAGTTATTTACAAAACGAAACAGTTACAATTAATATAATTTAACGAAAAATATTAAAGATTAAAAAAATAATTAAACTTTTGTATTAGACAGAATGGCTTTATATGCAGCAACTTCCAATAAAATACAAAAATACAGATAATCGAATACAAAAAAAGAAATAATACCGAAGAAACAGTAAGCAATGGCGATAACAATACACCTTTTTGCGCGTCAACGCAGCAGAATCCAATGATTGCATCAACAATATTGTCCTACAATTAACCAACAAAACACTATAGAATCAAACAACAAAAAAAATCGTGCTCTAATAATTAAAATAATTAAAACACATAAAAGAAAACAGTTAGAAAAACAATTGGAATGGAAGAAATGGAAGAGAACTCGAATGGTGAACTTTATCGAAGGCCACTCGCCATAGGAGTTCTAATATGGATAAATTTTCTGTCAAGGGCATGACTACATAGTCAAAAATTACAAAACGAAAGTTAACGTCAATTGTATCATCGGTTCTATTTTTCATGCTTTTTTACTTTCTCGTATACGAAGTATACAAAGAGAAAGTATTGTAATCGTCAAAAAATTCGAACTCGAGATTTTGACGAATCTCCACGTTTTAGACCTCCCTGAGTCCGAAAAACACAATTGTGTGTCTGTCTGTGAACACGATAACTCGAAAACTATTAGAACTACGGGGATGAAATTTGGTATGTGGTCTTTAAACATAATTTGTAGGTTTCTATCAGATTGTGGTCAAAATCCGTCAACGGGAAGTCTGTCTGTCTGTATGTCTATATGTGAACACTATAACTCAAAAACTTGAATAGCTAGATGGATAAAATTTGGTACACAGTTTTATCGTCATGAATGTAGGCTCGTATTAAATTTTGGGCCAAATCCGTCAAAAAGGGGCGTTCAAATTGCACATTCAATTTCTTTTAATCCGATTCTCATGCGCAAAGTACTGGTAGCAATCTGTTATTGCTGTAAATTTTATTTACAACAATAAATAATGTTCTCAAACATGAATTGTAAGAAATTTTTTATTGTTGTAAATAAAATTCAAACCGATCTCATTATTTCAGCAAATCTTTTATTTACGAGCTTTTGCAATTGTTACGATTGTGGTAGTATAAATTGTTTTCTTGGGAATTCAATTCCAAAGCAGAATTTTCGCTTTAGTATTCATTTCATTGCCTATTTTATCGCACCTGCTTCAATAATAAGTAATATTTTTTTGAAACGTGGCAGCAGTTATTTATTTCATGTTTGTTGGTTTGTTTCACTTTCTCGTATACGAAGTATACAAAGAGAAAGTATTGTAATCGTCAAAAAAAATTCGAACTCGAGATTTTGACGAATCTCCACTTAGAAAGTATACGAGAAAGTTTAGGGGAGACCACTCCCGCTAGTTTATTTCTTAAGCACTCTGCCAATGTATATGAGATTTTCTACTTCAACTTTCGTTAGTAAATCTGTGACAATCAGATCTAAAATATTGTTGGCGGGTTAAAAGCTCGTCTTAGACGGGCGTAAATCTTCTAGTTTTTATATATTTTCTAGATTATTTATTAGATTTCTTCAGCGATACAGTTGACTGAATAAAGGTTCATAAGAAAAGAAATATAATATCCAATTCATGAAAGAAAATTAGCGATATAAAGTAAATAAATAGTATCTAAAATTTCAACTAAATAGTGCTATATACAATTCAAGCATATATTTACTAAAACTTTTAACATTTCTTAGGAATCGCATTTCAGTCTCGCATGCAACCATACCATACTTAACCTACGAAATTCTATTTTTTAACGATGCTTCAATATCTTGGGAAACAAGAGTTGTGAAAAAAAAGAGACCATGACCTCCAGCACTCTCTTTTAGTTTTTTTTTTCTAGAAACTATTGTAAACTCGATGGAAATAGTTATCTTATAGACTACAGCTGAAAAACTTGTTTCTTGGAACTGGTTTATAAAGTTAAGCACACATTTTCTTCTGAAATCTAAAATCATCGATCAAAGGAAATTTTCTTGGATCTGACTTAGATTATGGACTTGGACGGCTACATTATAGACCGCTGAATAAATTGTTTCCGAGAATTTCTTCTTCCAGTGATAGAGAAAATTTAAGAAAGCGTGAATCCTTTTTCCACGCACTAAAAATTATTAGAAAGGAAATTTTCAGAAATGAGATACGCTTAGAAGCCCTTAACATTCAACTTTCCTAATTTCTCCTTTAGTTTATAATTTTAATTGTAACTAATTAAGGATGTATACCTTCCTTCTTTTTATTTTTAACTTCCATATTTTAAATGCTGTTTCTAAATTAAGTATCAGCATTTATCTGGGAAACAGAAATTTATAAAAGATGGAAACTAAGCACAGAAACAGAAATAAGATTTTACATTCATTTAAACAAATCGTATATAGATTGTAAATACTATAATACTCTCATAATTACGAACGATAAATTATTTCCAATCCTGTCCCACTGTGTTAAAATGCATACATATTCCACTCATATCCTCTTTTAATAAATATTTGTTTAATTAGGATATTAATCTCAACATTTCACAGTAACGGCGCGAGCAAATATACTGATAAATTAGGAACATGGAACTATGCACGGATTTAATTCTATTTCTCCTCTATTTGAACATCTATGGCGTGTTGATTTGATGGTGCATAGTTTGCCCACATTTTGTACAATGGTTCGAAGAGAGGAAATGGAATATGAGAGTGATTTAGAAGTATTATCTTTAAATCAAATTAGAGCAAATTTTAGTTTACCATACACTAGTATGATAAACTATGTAATGTCATAATATAATTTTACTATTAAAATTTTATAATAGAATGATGTAAAATTATATATTTTCTTATAAATCTGTTTAATATGCTGTACGCATACGATTGATGAATTATTTTACCTTAGATTAATGTCCCATTTTGAAATTATATGGGGCCTGATTTGGAATAAACCCTGTAATTTTGAATCGTATCCGCATGCCAAGGATGACACTTGATCTGACAGACACCCTTCAAACTTTCGCACCACACCGGTGAGAGATTGTTTGAGCCTCAGATATTTAATGAACACCAGGCCTATCACCAGGATCTTTGGTAAATTCATATCTGGAACCTTCAAACTTCCTATTCCAAAGCCGAGACTATATCTAAGGTGAGCAATCTTTTATAAGTTCTGTCCTCCCTCGAAAAAGTGCACAATAAATAAAACGAAATGATTTTATTATGCATTTGTCATATTATAGTGTACTCTGTATTATGGTCGCAATGAATAAAATGTTTCTTTTATTTACTGCATTTTTTTATCTTCAATTTATTTGTATCCTCCTTTTCATTGGAAAAATGTTGGTCACCTTACAATACCACCAAACCGCTGCGGCCTGTCTAATAGGAAATATAATAGAAACAGTTCTTAAAAACAGTGTTTTAATAGTGTGTTAAATAATTAAATAGTTTGCTTTAATTATTTTCTACTTTTCTTTAATTTTTAATTCATCATTGAAATAGGATGGAATGAATTTTTCTAAAATTCACTACCAGGTGGCACCCGCAGTAAGGAGTCAAAATTTAAGTATATTAAAAGATTAATAGAATATTAAGCTTTGAAAATATTAAAATACTGTATAGTTATCAAAAGAGCATAAGTGAACAAAAAAGTGGATCATTTTTTTATTTGAATTTTCAGATAAATCGAATTTTATTTGTGTCCAATGAGGTTCAAATTAGCCAAGTTCCATTGTAATACTAGTAGATTAAAATATTGATCAGATCGCAAAAAGCAGTAAATTCTGAACTATAATTGTACAAATGTTGAAAAGTATCATTATACATGTATGAATAAACAAAATATATTCATTCCACAATTTCAAAGTTAAAAAAAATTATTTAAAAGCCAAGCTTATTACTTTAGATATTGCATTCCATGAAAGTAGAGGTGGAAGGGGACACAGAGAATTTGATTGTGCGGTTGTAGGCGAAAATTAATTAACTGTGCTGTTGTCGAAATTTTTATTTTCGATATTATTTTGTTATTACTCTCTTGATACATAGCAGTTTTCGCCCCTTCCACCTTCTATGTATCATACATATAAGTAACACACGAAAATACTTCGCATAGTATTAAAATTCTAAAAGTATTTCAGTAAAAACGTAATTAACCCATTATTTACCGAATTAACTTACCAGCAACTTTTCGATTTTATTTTGGAATCATTACATACGCTTTAATGCAGAATAACCCGAGGATAGATGAAAAACTTTTTAATTAACTAAAATAATTTAATTAATAATTAATAAGTTTAATATTTGCCTTCATCTGCCATCTACTGCTAGCTGTCGGAACTACATTCCTCGCGTTCATGTGAATAGTGTCAGGAAAAACGGTCAAATTACGAAGATATAAGCGTGATTAAAGTAGAACTTTTAAGTACCGTCGGGAAATAAAGGGTTAAAACAGATGTTGGATCCTGTATGCTATTAAAGTTTGAGAAATCCTGGATTTATTTACATATTTCATGTGATTTACAGTAACTAGAAAGTTTTGGTCTTCTTTCTAAAATGGCTTAATTAGCAGGTTGCAATTTCAGGAAGTTAAACCTTCTGCAGTTCCCCTAAATCCTAAACTTTAATTGTTATTTAAGAAAACCATTCGCATTCATGCTCCGTTTAGCATCATGACAATCAAAGCAAAAATTTTTCATGCAAAGGTATTGTTAGGCATTAAACAAATACATAAAAAGTCATTGACCTCCATGTTTTGAGTATATCACTAAGGCTGTGCAATCCTTAAATAGCCTTTTGAATACAGTGAAATGTGAGTATACATGAAAACTGTCCCTGGATGAATATATGTGGATCGCCTGTCACATTTCCAGTCTTGTCACGTTGTTGCATAAGCACAGCGATAGCAAAATGTAGCAAAATTTCTTTTTTTTCCTGTCGGGAAACTCTGCATCTATTCTTTCATCTGGTTCCATGTCACACAAGTTTACTTTGGAACAAAGAATAATCCACATCTGCAATATAATTTCACATAAGAAAAATGGGACTTTAGAAACTAATGAGTCATTTGAAAGATAGATAACTGGTTTAGCATCAAAGTTATATATATTTATGAATTTAAAATATTCAAATGAATGGAATGATGATTAAATTCAGGGTAGGGCCATATGACTTAAATGTTTTAGAAACAAGTGGAAACTTCGGACTCCACAATTTGAAAGGAAACACTAAAATAGGTTCACTATTTTATTAGGGCGGTTTCCTTACACGTGTTATTTAAGATATGAAAATCACATTGTTACATTTATTCCGAAAATATACGAAATTTTCAACTAAGTAATCAACTAAACACTATTGTTCTTCTAGCTTACTTTCTATCCAGATTTCTGAAATATTGAGAGAGCTCATATACAACTTCTTTAAAAAATAAAATGATATTGACGTCATGCATAAGCTGGAATTTTCTTTTCCTTCACAATTGCAGAGATTTTTTGGTATTTAAGTATAAAAAGGAAACTATACACTAGAGAACAAAATACTCATAATATAAATTCAACAAATGTATCAAACTGTTTTAAGTTAGTGTGGTTCTCATACAACATAAATGTGCAAAAAATATAACTGCTTAGAAAAACGTATTCCTTCTCAAAAGATAAGCGGCGGTTCTCTTCTTAAATATCGAGGGATTTAAAATATCCTGATAAAATTCTACGTTTCCCAATACACTCGCTATGTATTTCACCATTCTTTTTCAGTTTATATATATCCTTAAAATATATCTTCTACTTTACTTTGTCGTTTTAGGTAGTTTTTTTATTTGCTTTCAAGCTTTAGTTGCTTCAATACTAGATATAAGATCTAAAACTTAATCTCGTTATAAGTTACTTAAAAGTTCTTAGTAGAAACCTTTCCAACTGATATATCACGATAAACTAATACACCGTGAAAGCCATTTTATACCTTATCCTGGTAAAAAGATCTGTTTTTCTAATTGTTTTTTATTTATTTCTAAATTTTATTTCTTTCACGTCATTTAATCCAGTTTCTTTTACAGTTTTGTTAAAATAAGTACAAATAAAAAAAATTTCAAACGAGCGTGTCAATGCAAGATCAATTCCAAAAGACGAAATTCATATTCGTATAACAATTATAGATTTTTCCCGTTTATTAACCTTTAGATTACGGCTAAGCGAAATCAAAATATATCCATTTAAATTGGGTTTTGGTGTTGTTTAATAGCGCAAAAGATATACTGAGCCATGCTTCTCAAATCAAATGGTATAATAGAAAATCAGCCTATTCAAAAGCTATAGAATGTTTCTTCAAAAACAAGGTGCAACAAGCAAAAGTGTAAAAAAATCAGAAATTTATGTGTATAAAGGTAAAAATTAAAAATATTTCAAACATTGTTTGAGGTTAATATAATAAAAATGCTAAAAATCTATCCCTCTCTATATAAAAAGCATAAATAGTGCCCTTACAGACCTGAAGTTTGGCACACAGATAGAACTAATCGTGACTCGAACCCAGAATTTTAAAATTCAATCTAGAATTTTTTTATTTAAAATTTTGTGGCATCACAAAATTTTAAATATGTAAGGGGATTTTTCATACACATTTCTACATTGCATTTTTTTTCTAATAATCGGTTTGGTATAATTTACAACATTACTTTTTATTGTTGCAACACAGTTCAAACTGTTTTCATTGTTTAATCAAACATTTAATTGCGTGTCTCTTTCATTGTTGAAAGCTCAACCTATAAAAGGCAGTGTGTGTGCGTGCGTGCGTGCGTGCGTGCGTGCGTGCGTGCGTGCGTGCCTGTGTACGTGAGTGTTCAAACGTATTGTCCTGCATCCGACGTTCTAATTTTGTTATCATTTTCAAATCTTTTGAGGTAATAACTGGAACATTTCTTCCTGATTTAAAATAAGAACTTTTAAGATATCTATTTTCTCCGATTTTTAATCATTTTTTTCTTGATTTGAAACGTTTTATGTTGCAGATCCGAATTGAAGCTTTCTACCAAGTAAACGTTCCCAGCGTGCATTATTACTGTCTGACGGCGTGCAATGAAATATATTTTTCTATTTTAATTTCGTTTTTAAAACTTTATTTTATGTCACTGTGGATTTTTTTTATTTTGTTGAAGTCTAGTATTTAAATAAAATTCAATAAACCAATGGTCTGTAAAAATTTTAAAAAATTAGAGTAAGGATGTTCCCTCTTGAACTCCCACCTGCTCAATGAATACGAATAGTAAAAATGTAGATGATAATTAAAAAGAGGGCACCAACTAAAATATGACTAATAGTAAAATCACTGTTGCATTCTCAGCATATTTCACGCCGTTCACCAAAGATGTTTAAATGTTCGCTTTGCACACAATGATATATGTGGCATCGAGTTAATTTGCCATCGATCTCGCGGACCAGGATAACATCTCACAAAGTGAAGTTCTGTTGAATGGAATGTAGTTTGTTGTGGATCTGCATATTTCATGGCTCCTGCATAGTGCCAACCTGTGAAAAGCCGTATGGAATAAACCACTACAGAATAGTTCAAGTTAATTTGATATTGATCCCACATTCCGGGACAACGTGCCACAAAGTAAAGTTCCGTTGAATGGAATGTAACTTTCTGTCAATCTGCAGATCTCAAGTTTCCTGCCACATTGCCAGCATACGACGAGCAGTATGGAATGGCCCACAGCAAAACAAAAGAAGTTGCTTTTGCAGCGCTATCTGTCAGTTAATTTCCTGTGATTACGACGTGCCTCCGTATCCAATAGAATAAGAAGTGGCGCATGGTGTGAGACAATAGGATAATGGAGTAATTCTATTCGCAGATAATTGGGCTCGACATATTAGCATTATCCTTGGCGGTACAGCATTATACTTGGAGGTACAGTACAAGCTCGTATAAAGAAGTGAAATATCTGCTGATGAATATACTTATTATTAGGAAAATTTAATAATGTTATTAATATTTATTTTTGGAAAAAGTGATAACCCCCAATCTTGTCCCATACTTTAAATCTGACGCTTGGTTAACTTAGATTTAAGGTTAACGAATCATTATTCTGGAGGATAACCAGCTGTTTCTGGATGAATAACTGAAATATCACAAAGGATTTTCTTGAAATCCCTATTAAATGCTGACAACCAGCAGATATTTCATCATAGGAAGGTATTTTTTTGAAGCGCTTTAAGACAATTGACCCTCTGATAAAACATACCAAGCTATGTGAATTATCTACTACATGAGAAGTAAAACGACACCTTTTAACTACTCATATACTTAGAAATGGTCAAAACACATCCCTGTCCTAGAATAAGATCTGGCACTTCCGAAATAAGCAGTATAAGCCCTCGATAAATCATTCCTCAGCCGGGCTTAACTATTGTGACATTTTAAATAGGATGAATAATTCTGATATGGTTTAAAATAATATTCAAATGGTAGGAACTTTACTAATAGTGGTGGGTGACATATTAACATACTAGTAGTATATCTCTATAACATACACGCTTGTTTCATCAAGTTCCAATGACTTGTTATGTAAATCAAAGTTATACACTCTAAGTGGTTACAGATTCGCCTCGTGAAAGCGTCTAAATGTATTCGAGCAGAGCTGTGTAATAAAGCATCAACTCCAAAACAATGTTTTGGCATATATCTGTTTTCGCAAGGCAATGCAGAAAACAATTCAAATGCTGCGTAGTAATCACAAGTGTTTATTTGATTATTAGTGGTTTGTTGTGCCACGGATTGCGATTGCTTCCCCTTTGGATAGCGACTATCAGTTTTCGATCGCGAATACGAAATACATGAAATGGTTGCTGGCTCCTAGTTTCGTAACTATATGCATTTAGTGCAATAGAAATTCAGGCGTTGAAAGTGGGCGATTCATTGTAACTGTCTGGTGTATGTTTTCTATTTTTCTGTAATTCTTTAACCGTTTCTACGTTTTCCTTGCGGAAGATACAAATCAAATTCGAGTAAAATTCTTCCTTCTTCGTACAACTTGGTACATATGCAGTAAACCTAAAACGTTTTACTCCTCTTCACTATTGATGCCTAGGTTTATTGTCAATGAAGGAAAACAGTAGCACATAACACCATGGGTGGTTCGAAGGAATCGCAGAGTTTATCTTACAATAACTTGAAAAGGCGAAAAACATTTTTTCTTGTTTCGCCGCCAGATTCCCCGTTTTCATCAAGTTGTTTGTTCAGAGATTTCATCAAGATGTAACCTAAAAGTTAACCTTTTCCTACTGGAGAAGAGAGTAGGGGTACGACTGCTATACCAGCCGTTTTTCCCCTCATCATGCGGGCTGGTACACTAAATCATTAAATCATTCATCTAAATTGTATCACTAGTATCCTCGCTATACAATTTGTGGCGCCACTAATAACCCTGTAGACAGTTTTACTTCAATGTCTCATTGAACCACGGTGGTTTAGGGAGCGAGGGATCCCCGATTCTGAGGATGATTCACCATGTATACGGGCCTGGATCATGTAAAATCTGTCGAAAGTCAAACCTGCCGTTAGCGTAGTGGAGAAGTTTGAATAAGAATGCCAGAATAGGTGTCGTCTTCGTCATATGATGACTGTTCAAAATATGAGGTAGGTCCTAAATCAACCCTCTCGTATCTTCCCAAAGGACGTTTATCTAACTTAACTGCACTAACTAAACCCTTGTCTCACTCTGTCAACACACGTATGACATAGAATGCTAAAGAGATGCAGCAAGAATAGATTAAACAAAAGGAGAGAAATATTATCTCTAACTGCTTTAAAGAGAGAAAGTGTTTTCCTGTTCTATTCCTTAAAATCCTAAAAATTTTAGTTTTCAGAGGATTTACCACAGAAAAAGCCGCTCAATCCCTATGATATGCGACTATTTGAAATATCGAACTGTCAGGACAATAACTTGGGAACTCAGACCATAAAAAATAGACTACATTATGAACTTTTCAACCATTGAACGCCAGTAAATAGAGAACGCCCCAAACCCGTGATATCTCGGTGATAACTGAATCGGTGCAACACCTTCCATATAAACCCAGGGGAAATGAGAACCTTCATAATTATGTAAGAAAATTCTCATCCTTGCTCTCGATGACGCTTCCCGGTGCGAGAACTCAGATTGTTACGGACGATTCCTTCTAGCCCGTAATTGAAGTATGGATATTAAATAATCGCTTAGTTGTAGGAAAGCACTGGATTACAGTTTTAACCCTCTTTTACACTTTTCAAGGGGGCCAGAGGAATAGTGCTGTAAAGCGTGTAAAGCCACTTACATAGGTAAAAATTCTCTCTGAGATTCTGAGATCTGACGGAACCTTCAAAGACTGTTGTAAACGACAGAAAAACGTTATAAATGTTTAAAACGGGAACGTGAATGTCGGGTAATATACTGTATTGTTTAAAACTGAATTGTATTGCTTTTCAGAACTTCGGAAAATTTTTAAAAGAATAAACTTATTCAAAGTCTCATATTTTGTGCTATCAGTTATTTCTAATCTTTTTAAAGCACCATTACAAAGTTCTGTAAAGTCCTAAGATTTTTCCGTCGTTTTTTAACAAAAATCGATGTTTCCATGGAAAATTTCAACTCACTCTAAATGACTCGGTGATTTCTACTCAAAGAGACGGTATGTCGCAGGGGGAAAAATCAGATTCGGAGATATTAGGATTCTGAGCAAAACCACATGATGAGCAAAGACGCAAGCAATTCAAATAGGAAGAGGAACAATTTCAATAAGAAGTCTTTAAAACTGTCCCTCGATGTTTGAAATTCTGGTAAGCGCTTTGGAACACAAGAAATCCAAAATTTTACTCGTTTTTTTGAACCTAGAAAAAAGAGAATGCAAAAAGATTCAGAAAACGACGATTCTTTTAGTAGAAAAATCAATACGTAGGATGGTTTTGTTGGAAAGACTTAAAATCGATTACCGACGGTAAAGAGAGCAAAAAGAATACATATCTTCTTATTATGAATATCGCAATAAAGGAGAAAGAAAAGTTATGAAATAATATCAACTTCTTGACTTATCTTATAGTTTAAATAGATATTTTATGATTCGATTCGAAACTAATTTGCCTCTCATTGAGGCTATCAAACATTTAATAACGTTAATATATTCATATGTAGCATATTTAAGCTATAAGGAATTTAAGAATGATCCTATTTCAGATGTACAGAGTGTTTCAAAACTCTAGACACAGGCTTTAAAAGGTGAAAGAAATTCATCTAATGTTTACACTTCTTCTTTGTCATTCTTGTGCTTCAACATTTCCAAATACAACAACTATCTCCTCTAGTGCTTCACCATTTGAATTATTGTAAACGAAATAATTTGTCTAGAAGTGTGTCTGTCATCTTTTGAGATATTTCTAATAGTTTTGAAACACTCTTCATGCTAAATTAGTAATAACGTTTTAATTTTTAAGTGGCCACTGCACCCTCAGCAAGACAGAACATTAATTCATAGTATTGAATACGTCACGCCTTTAAATACACAAGCAGCAAAACTTGAATAAACATTAATTTTCCATCAATCCTTAAATGGCAAGTGAAAAGAGACATTGGCACGAGCTAGCTTGGAGTAGGCAGCACATGCTGGGTATCCTCCAAACCCCCTCTCGGTCTTACAGAAGTCATTAAAACATAATAAGCATTCATTTCAACATTCTTCATAATTTCTTTTACATGCCAAATATTGACGTATTCACAGTAGAAAAATATTGTATTCGTCTACACTGAGAAAATCAACATGCATTTTTATTCTACTACTAAGTGATACGAATGGCGTTTCTCCGGATTAACATACTTTCAAGTCTAATAATTTTAATGTAAAAACTACTATTATATAAAATATTATAATACACAAAATCCTTTTATAAATTAAAATGAAAATATCAATTGAACCGGAAGATTTTTCAAAAGCGTCGATAGTTAATTTTCTTTATAAATTATTAATTTATTTGTTATATAGATACTTCAAATTTTCTTAATAAATACTGAAGTATAAAAAAGTCTTTAATGAATATTTTGAAACAATTGATTAAATAGTTAATTTTTCATTAACTGAAAGCATGAAAATAAACCAAATCAATAGTTGTTCCTAATATAAATTGTTTATCGTCGTTGTGAATCGTCTACTTCTAAAATTTTCTTTTAGTGTTCTTCCAGAATTCTGCTAATGTATTATGGCAGCAGTTGTTCGTATTATTCTTGTCCTTCAACAATAAAAAATATTGGTCAAATTGTGTATAAAATTAACATTGAATTTTATTTTTTTAAAGCGAGAAACAAATTGTACGGAAATAAAATTTGTGTCAGTACCCAGGTAGCACAACTTGTTCCACGCTATAGTACAATATTGTTCGATATTATATAATATTATAAGATATTGCAAAATATTATACAATATTGTGAATATTGTTCAATATCGTACAATATTGTAGAATATCTTTGTGCTACTAGGGTAATAAGCTAATTTTCTGAAATTCAATAAGGTGTAAAATTAGTTTCGCCGAATTTTTAAAATTTTTTATAAACTGAAATTTTAAGTAACTTTTATGCATTGAAAAGTTGACAGTGATCTTTCTCTTGCCTTAAATAATAAGTGTGCAAAGTTTGGTTAGAATCGATTCAGTGGTTTAAGAGGAGAAGTGGAACATACACACACATACACAGTCAAAATGTCTTTTATTTATATAAAATCTCGCCTTCGTTTCTAAACCAAGTTTACAAATTCATAAAATTATATCAAACACAAAATGCGTGGTACTTCCTTGAGAGTCTTGATAAGACCAAAATAATTCTTGAAAATTAAATGTTTTTGAAATGCAAATTTATAATATTTTTTTAGTTTAAGCTATAAAGTTTAAGCCAACTCCACACTTAGGCAGACTACTGGGCGTTTTAATAATGAATGGTAATGATTTTGAAAAAATAATTAAAATTAAAGAAAAAATTGCACGAAAATAATAAATAAAGAAATATTTACAAAATAAACTGAAATATCCTGAAAATAAAGGCAGAGTAGTTCAAAGTCTCACCGTTGCCTAGCAACGGAGAATCTATAAATTTCATTCAAAATCGTCTGCGTCAATTTAATCATTTAATTAATTAAATTTTGAAAAATTAATAAAAATTGAAAGAAAAAATGCACAAAATTGAAATTGGTATCATTGGAAAGGTAAAACTTTAAGATGGTATAAAAATATTTTTTGTGAAACAATTTGCTCCAAAGTTGCTGCGGAAAAACGAATTCGGTTAATTTCTAATTAACTGACTTTTTAATTAACTTTTGGACTTCGAAAGTTCATTAGTGTCCTCCCCTTGTCTTAAATAATAAGTGTGCAAAATTTGGTTGAAAACAGTTCATTGCTTTAGAAGGAGATGTGGAACAAAGCCACATACCCACATGCATAGGCCACAATGACTTTTATTTATATTAAGACTAGCTTTTTTACCCGGTCTTGCCCGGGATAGATTCAAACTAATTCTTTACTGATTATAATAATTTTATTTACGTCATTGTTACAAATTTATTTGAAGACTTGTCTATATAGAATATTTTTAGTCTTCTTTTGCTCATCGACGATGATTAACAATGTTGATGTATCCTTCGCCCATGACATTCCCACATACAGTTGTTGATGCGAGAAGCACTCGTCAGTCAAATCCAAGCCTGTAACTCGAAGTGATTGTCCTTGCACCTTACTGATTGTTAAAGAAAATGCAAGCTGAAGAGGAAATTCTATAATCGTTGGAAAGAAAATGGCAAGTCAATCGGAATTAGTGGTATACTTGGAATTAGGAATGGCTCTCCCTCAAAGGGCCTAGTTAAAATGGTTGCTTCGGTGATCTGAGCATGTAATGTTTTCACTGACAGTCAGGAGCCATTGCACAGATTGGGTGTGTCCAGATTGCGTAGCAACATAATTGGACTTCCAACCTTCAGTACTGTTAGATTGCAAAAATGCAACTATATCATTTTTCGGCTTCACCAGTACTTTTAAATAATTTATATTTTCGCCACCAAAGTTTCTTTCTTATCTTGTGGCAACTTTTATATTCTCAACGGTTTTTTTTTTTTGACAGTTTTGTTAAATATCTCAATTTATCATTTTTCTTTTTATAGCAAGCAACTTAATTATTAATTGCTTTAACTTTTTATGTAATTTCTTTTAATGTTTCAATGTTTATTATATTGCAAATCACTTTTATTTCACGGAACTATATGCTCGCCATTTTTAATGGCGGAAGCTTTTGTGTGTGAACTGTCGGGCGCCACCTGGCTGGGAGTACTGCCTTTGTCTAGTGATTATTGCTTTTAAAAACACTGAACATAAAAGTCGCACGTCTGGGGGGTTCGAGTTCCGTTGAATTTTTCTTTCGGTTCTCGTCCTGTCAGGCGTGTAGACGGGCATAAAAAAACCTGTTGGATAATATCGACAAATCTACAAAAGATGGCAAGCGGAAACAACGTCTAAAAGAAACTTTATGAAAAGTGACAGGCTGCTGATATTCTGTTCAAACCGACGATACTTTGTCATAGGCCTCTTCAGAAAGACGATCCAGTGGAATGGAAGGAGATAATAGAGGGGAAATTACAGAGAACTGCGATTCTAAAATCTTCTTGAAATAAAGTTTACCAGTTCACGAACTGAATTGCAGTAAAAGATACTGCATTTTCACCAACTAATTGAAATTTCCGTCTTGTCATTCCAAGAACTCTAGATCAGCTCAAAGAAATAAAATCTTTGTCAAACAGCAAGATCTTGGCCACTAATGCTACGATAAGTATAGTTTCTACAGAGGACTGGCTCTCTAATTCTCATTCTTTCTTTTCTCTTATTCGAATTTTAAAGTCTGCTGCATGAAAATAATTTTTACTTGATTTTGTATTAATGTGTATATTTTTGTTTGGTTTGTTTGTGTTGGTTGTGTGCATCAGAACAATCTCTGTTATTTCAATATTCTGGAATATTATTAATTTAGAGTTGGCAGGTAAAAGTTTAAATATGTAAATAAAAAAATTAATTAAAAACTTGATCTCTTTAATCTCTCTATTAGTGTCACAATGCAATATAAATTTATTTCAGCAATTCTTCCACTATAGGCCTATTAACTTCTAGGTTGTCTAAAAAAAGGTAGGTAATTTCCTAAGTGAAAGTGAAAATTGTATTTGTTATTGGTATTCATCCTTTAGCACCAATATCATATATTTTCAAGCTTTGCATGATGTATTTACAATCTTTCATAATGGTGCTGTAATGTCAACTGTAAATCGGATTTCTAGACTGCAAAATTTAAATTCATTTCAACATAATATTTTAACTTAATATATATTGACCATTTCAACCCTTCCATTTTAATAATCACTAATCTATTCAGGGGAATGCAACTGGGATTTAGTGAATTCAAAAACTTCACTGGATAGATTGTCTCTTACTTATCATTTAAGCATTTGTCTATTGAGTAGTATGTTCTTGCGGTAGATAGAACTTTTTCTTGTACTGTGCAATTAATTTCCCTGACTTTCTCATTTAAAGGTGTTAATATTACGCGTTCTTGGAGCCATTGGATGTTCTGTATATTCAATGTGATATCTAGATAAACTTGATTAATTAGATTTTCTAATATTAGACAGATCTTGCAGAATTCATTGGAAAGCCTGATTTTCCCATTTTCCGTTGTTGCCCCTTGCCTGTCACCAATTTTAAGTAAATACTCAGAAAAATGTTGGCAATTATTTTGAATTCTCATGTTTTTCGCAATTATTTTGAATTCTCATGTTTTTCGTTAATTTCGTAATTTTTACCTGCATCCAAAGATATGACGATTTTAAGCAGGCTTTGATTTCATCGGCCACCGTGCTTCTCGGAATTGCTGGTAGTGTTTGTAGGAAATCACCTGCAAGGACAACAATCAGACCTCCCATAAGATCTTCATTACCGCGAAGGTCCTGGTTCATAACTTCGAGACCATGCTTTAGCTAGACGATATTGCAAATTGTCTTCGCTAAAATAAATGCGTTGCCCGTTTTCCAGATGCATATCAAGATGTGTCACTGTGGGGTGTCGTTCGTGGATGGGAAATCCAAAAATGCGCCACGCCGCTTCATTACTCAAAATATAACGACCTGCTTGGTATTCAGAAATTTCATCTATGCAATTATTACTGGAATGAATAGCAAAGACACCTTGGCCGTAGCCCTTGTGAACATACTTGAGAATATATTTTATAGATTTTACGGAGTTAGAACATCCATCGTTGATGTGGGTATCAAACATCTTCAGAAGCAAAGGACTGTAAGGTACAATCCACCGATTATCAATCACCACACTATCCGATTTCATTTTTACAGTTGCGGTTTGTCCATAGTCTTCTGGCTTCTTTCGTCGGTACGACAGATAGCCATCCGTTGCAAATTGCGTTTCCTTGATGAATTGACGCGGATGCATTTTACTGCAATTCCCTTCTTTCATGCATGTTGACAAATTATTGAAAGCGCCGCATGGGCCATGCACCATATTTTTAATCGCGATGCTATAAAGATTTTTGTCAATTGAAGGATTGGGAGTTTCTGCAGAAATAATATCATCAATTTGGTTTGGTCTTAATGTGCTAGTTAGCCAAATCAAAATGTGTGAATGCTGAAGTCCACTTAACTTTTGCCGAAAGATCCTTGCAAGCAAACTATCATGTTTCTGATTGGCCATTAGTCAAATTTTGTGGCATCTCTTTGCAATTTGGATTGAAATTGTATGTGATGAATAATTATGGCATCTTGATTCATCGTGGTCGTGATTATTTCATCATATTCGTGAATATTTCGTGGACAACCAGTAAACGTTGAGGGTAAAATTACCAATTTTCCATTATTAGCTGGGTCACTATCATTTGTATTTTCATCTTCCAAATGGATATATTCATCAACGCGCAGCTTCTTTTGATTCAGTCGGATGAATAATAATCGCTCCGCCTCAATTTTGGCATACATATCAACCAAATATTGATGCAAAAGTTGTCTGTTGTTTAACAAACGGTTCTCTGTCGATCGCACCATTAAACTATAGGCGTAGAACGACATTGCAGATACCGTCTTGTTAATTTGGTTTGATGTACCTGGCTCAACTTGATTGAAATTAATTCCGTATCCATCCTCACCACGTGGAAAAATAAGCGGATACCGTAAGGCATGTAATGTGTGTTTCGCAAATGTTTTTCAACTCGTTTCTGCGCATTGTCAAGACAATGTCACGTTCCTCAAAGTCATTTCCGGCAATGATGATGGCAACTTCATTTAGCACCGGTGTGTTAAAGACACGTTCGGGGCCTTCTATTGCTTTCTTATCTGCCTTGATAACGATCTGTAGGTCTTCGGTTGGGTTATCCTTTATCGCCATTTTAAATTTTTGAACTTAATGATTGTTTTCGTGCAACATCTTTTGCAAGGATTCGATTAAACTTTTGGTGGTCCCAGGAATCAACTTAAAGCGACGTTTCGCTTCAGCTTCTTCGTTTCCAAGGAAGTATATTTGGAGGAATTTTGCTTCTTCATTGGGAAGCGACATGAGCCACTCGGGCTTGTGGTATACTTGACCCTGAATTCGAAAAGTAGGCATAAATACTGTAGAGTCCAACATGAGCAATGAGGTTCCAAAGAAGTCATCTGAAAAGTGCTATTGTATTTACGGATCATGCTGAGAAACTCTTTCGATTTTGGATGATTCCCTTCCATCAAACTCTTCAATGGCCCTGGCAATTAAGGGAGTTCTGGTAACGAAACCTTTCCATTAGAACTGCACAATCCTGATGCCTCGGCTTCACATTTCAGAGAACCGCAAAATGTACACTTCGAAGACATACTAGCAATGACTATTTGTGGAAAATTAGGATAGTCTAACTTAGGATCACATTGAAGTGCTTCGTCCTCCAAATAAAGACATGCCCTCAAAGAGCCTAGTCTCACTCTTTCTAGCTGGAGTCTATTAAGTAGAGCATCAAATGTTTCAGCCTCCATTCGAATCTGGTTTCCAAGTGCATTGCAATGAATGCTTTGCTATCGCTGTTCATTGCTTTCAGTAGCTCTCGAGTTTAAAGTTCGTAAACGATCTGACGCTTGGCGCTGGTTCCTAACTTCAAAAGACTCATTACTTCGTCTTGCAATTGCCCGAAATCGGTCGTCAGAACGCCGTTGTTCAGTTTCTTCAGCAGTCATGCTATTTCGTTTTGCAATTCTTCGTAATCTGTCCTCATAACGTCTCTGTTGAGTTTCTTCGGCAGCCATGTTATTTGGTCTTGCAATTCTTCGTAATCTGTCCTCATAACGTCGCTGCTGAGTTTCTTCAGCGGTTTCATTCACCCGTCTATCAGCTCGATGAATTCTGTCCAATTCACGGATATGCGATTTTTTCTCTTCAGCTTGCTTCTCCCGTGACTGCTTTTTACGCATTGTGGCGAGACGTGAAAATTAAATGCCTGTTTCTTTCTTTTATGCATTTGAAAAATAAATATTATCAGAAGTTTAAGAAAAATCGCAAACTGATTAGGTATTTTCTTTAAACTAAATAAAACAGTTTTTTTATGAGTCTCGTTCTTTCGTTTCTCAGCTCGTTGAATTAAATGCAATTCACGTGTTTTTTATTTTTGCTCTTTAGCCTGCTTGCACCACGACTGATTTTAATGCACTTCGGCAAGACTTTAAAAAAATATCTTTCTCTTTCTTTGGGTATTTATAAAATAAATAATTTAAGAATTTTAAGAAAAATCACTAACTGGTTAATTATTTTCGAAAAACTAAATAAAACAATTTTTTGCCCTCGCATTTCCGTTGTTCGGGACTCAAAAACATTCAATGACCTTACACACTAATTAGAATTAAAATTAAATTCGAAAAATCGCATTGTAATCAGACTAACGTCATTGGATTATTGCGCGTGCATAGTAAAAGTTGTATATGCTTAAAAATAAAAACGGAAATAAGAACATTGACATGGAGTTAAAGTCCAAATAAAACAATATTTTCTTAATCACGCAACACGTGTGTTTCTGCCTCTGTTAATGAAACACGTGAATGAAGGATTTGATAAACAGTAAATTGGTCTGAATTTAATATTATAAGAATAGAGAGTATTATTAAAAATAGCGTTAAAAATATGTTTAAACATTAATAACAAAAAAACACTTAATCTCATTGGAATTAATATCATTACAAAGATAATTTTCTTCTCATTAAGATGGCTAAAAAATTATTTTCTTACAATAAATATTTCAGAAGTTATTGGCAGAAAACGTCTAGCATTAAGCTTAACAGTGGCTAATTTTCGTTATTTAATTAAATATCTTAAGAACTAATTAACTCTGAAAGTTGAAAATAGCAACGCTGACCTTTAAATGTGCTCTAGAATGTCGTGTGCAAATTTCACGTCGCTACGGTACACAGTTTAGGAGTACTTGTGACCGACAGATACATGTATTTTCTGCTTTATATTATAGATTAATGTATAAAACTGATAAACAATCAAAAAAGTTACGAAAATTGACTTCAATGCGGAGCATCCAAGATTAAATCTCTGCCGACACACTTTATTTTCGTAACTTACAGTTGGTTACACACTTTATTTTGCTTCCATTCACCAACTGAAAACAACTGCATACGCACACTCTTGGAAATAATAATGCATCTCAATTTAGTTGATAAGAAATTCTTATTCTGTTATTCTGAAAAAATACGAAGTGCTTCATACTATTATTTTCAAACAAAAGAAAGGCTGAAAATATTTCTATGTCTTTGCAACCAAATTTTATTTTAAAAATTGGAGTTTATTCTTTTATTGATCTATGAGCACAATTGATACTTTTACAACTCTTATCACTAAGTAATTAAATATATATTATGTTCCGATATCAAAATATTAGTAATTCATACATTTTAATTTTCTTAATATTCATGAATCTCTGAAACAAGCATTTTTCTCGCATAAGGAATACCAATAGTGCTTTCTTTTATCGAAAACTATACATTGACAATAATGTTTTGTCAAAATTAAAGAGAATGATACATATGAATAAATTATTTTTGAACAAAGAAATCGCGTCAAAACACTCAAACTTACCAAAAATAATTTTTTTCTTAACAATGAAAATCTATTTCCTACAATTTTAATTCAAATTAAAAAGCAGTCTAAGACAGATTTAACTGAATCAATTTTAAATGCATTTCTAGTTTTTTATATGAAAAAGCAATTAAAGGTGAAAAAATAAAAAATGGGGTAAAAATTATAATTAAAAATGAGAATTTTGATAATAAAATCTTTCAGAAAGTAAGTTAAAATTTAAAATGGAATAAAAATAAGAAATTCAATCTAAATGGGAAATATGATGAACAAATGTGCCGTTAAAAATATGCAGATGCAAATTATTAATGCATAGATCATTATAAACTATGAATTGCCCTAATCAGTAAAAGAAAATGAGAATTAGGATTTCCCGCTGAACTTCGTAATGCTTATAAAATGTAAAAAGACCTAGATGGTGGAAAATAGAATGTATTTCCATGCAGATAACAATCATTAAATTTCCAAAAATTCGATCCAGAAAGTTGACGTTTTCACTCGTAAATAAAATGAATTCTGTGCTATTGAAAAGAATATATTTACATATTTTGTCTGAAAAATGTTTGAAATCTTTAAAATATGACAGAAAATACAATAAGTTATATTACTCCTCATTATAGCATGACTAGCATTATTTGTTCGTCTGAATTGATGGAGGGAAACGAAGTCAGTAAATATATTCATTTTTCTTGCAACGGATCTTGGATAACAAGAAAAAAAAATCTCGACAGTTGAAAAGTAGTTCAATTTGCTGTTATTCTCCAGGCTAAATTACTTTACAAACATCTTTTGTCTTGTTTAAATGGAATTCGATATCATTATTGTGCTAAA
>BGPR01007139.1:9712-43911 GCA_013235015.1 Araneus ventricosus | reverse complement strand
AATCTTATGGAGGTAAAATCAAAATCCTTAAGAGATAATTAAAATATATATTCCGCTAAAACTTTGTTCTTAATGAAGATGTTTACATTTTTTAGAATAGAGGAATCTAAAATAAATATATTTTGCAATGAAAAAATAATTTTCATTTAAAGAAAAAATAATACAATGTAAGATAGGAACCACATATGTAATTGGAAATAATGACATACTGCAGCATATTTGGCCAAACTTTTAATAATTTGAGCTGAGTTATATATGTGTTTATTCTAATCTGCTTGGTTTCTTTGAATTAAATCATCATTGTGATTTTAAGTTGTATGTTATTTTGTCTTATTTTCTTTGTGTATATATTTATGTAATTTATTAGCTTATGTATTATGTAATTTATTAGCATCTTTTATAATAAGAGCTCAAAGTGTGCGTGTATGTGTCAGTGTGTATGTGCGTGCGTGTGTACGTGCGGGTGCAGTTAGAAGTGTGAGTGTGTGTTTAATATTATTTATACTTAATTAAACGAAAAACCAAAAGTAAAAGCAACCAGAAAGATATAAGCAAAATTAAAAATTGAGGCAATTACAGCACGTAAGTTTTTATTTAGTGAAATACGATCTCTTACCTGTGTGTGTGTGTGTGTGTGTGTGTGTGTGTTTTAGTTTGGGACAGAGGTTTTATTGTAAAAAAGAGTAAAACCTCTTCAGTTTTCGTCACTAATTTACTGTAGGTTTTATTACGCGCATATTTTCTATTCCTCTAGTGAAGACTTCTAAGTACACAACAAATAAGAACTAACACAAAACTTATAACTTCTCAAACTAATGTAATGAATTAGATCTTTTCTGATAATTTATTTCTTTTTATTTTGAGAATTTCAATAGAAATTGTAGGTTTATAATATTTATAGAGGAACTTAAACAATTTATTATATCCGAGCCGCCTTCGGCGACCACCTTGTTTGCCAGGAATATAATCTCAACTGAATCTATTATGCAAACTTTGATACTCATTGTTCCCTTAACAAAATAAAATTTTAACTTCAAATTGCGATAGACATTTAACCGACGTTCTTTTCGTAGCCGTCTATATTTTTTTGTTCCTTATGAAAAATACGCATCTGATTTCAACATCAAATTGGCGTGACATATTTTACATCCAAAAACATGCTGTTATGACTTAAAACATGTTGATAAAAAGAATTAAAACGTAGCAACAATAATCGTTCAGTCTTGAGAACTTTGTCTACAGATTTCACAGAAAAATTGATCGAATAAAAAAAGAAGGTAAAATCTAAAAGGATATTACCTTAGCTTTCAACAATGGAAGAGAAAACCGCAATTAAATATTTGTTTAAACAATGAAAATGGTTTAAATTTTATTGTAATAATGGGAAGTATTGTCGTAAATCATGCCAAAAAATATTTTTAATAATTTATTAAAATTAGAGAAAGAATCGTACGGAAACTTAATTGATATCATTGAAAAGATATATATTTTTTAATTTTTAGATGGTGTAAAGATAATTTTTGCGCTATAATATTTTCGGAAGTTATTAAATAAAAACGCCAAAATTTCGATTAATTTTTAATTAATTCAAATTCTAATTAAAATTCTGAAAAAAGGCTCCGAGATGCACATTCCCACCCTCCAAAGTATATTTGTGTCAAATTTCGTTGCTCTAGGTCTAGCGGTCTGTCCTGCAGAGCGCCAACACACACACAGAGAGATGCACACACATTCGCCTTAATTATTAGTAGAGAAATATTAAAAAGAGCCCCTTTTAATTCAAAATAGCTCTATATTAGCATTAAAGGCACTTCAGTTGCATCTAGTTTTGCTCTTAATATCTGTATAGCACGTTCGAATGTAAATGGAATACAAATACTTCATTCATCCAAAAAACACTGGTCTCCTTTATTACTTATACTGTCGCGGACAGTGTCTATAAATATTTAATATGCATAATCCGAATTTCGAACTATTAAAGTATCATTTCTAAATTGATATTGTGAGAGACAAAAAAATGAAAGAAGAGAGTTTCTGAATGCTTAAATTATAATTTTTTACATATTCTCTGGAGTAAGATGAAGGAGCAAAAAGAAATCCTTAAGCAAAAAGCTTCATTTAGAGCTTCCCTTGTTATATTTTTTAAGACATTACAACAACGCACTTAGGGGAGAGCATTCTTACACAGCATTTCTTAAAGTGATATTATTATGCAAATTAGATTATTTCAAGATCCATTTTATGCAGTTCTTGCAGATTACACGTGAAAAAAACTAACACGTTGAGTATAAAATGAACGTATGCATATTTATAATGTAAAACTCTCTAAATTAATTATCTTTCTTCTTTTCGTCTTTTAAGTATTTAAAGTGTGATTTATTTTTATTTCTTTTAAGAACATTATCAGGCTCAGGCTACTTTATGCCACATCATGCAGAAAATAATAGAGGTTTAAGAAATTTCTCTGCATTTTATAATAATTGGTTAACTTTTTTGATTATCCTTGTAAGTTTTCAACTAATAATTAAAAGCTGATAGCACTGCTTATAACAGATTTCAAACATTTTAATAGATATTTTCTGGAATAAAATTTTTGTTGGCATTGTTTTAATGTATTACAAAAATGGCAAAAAATTAATGGCAATTAAAGTGCAAAAATATCTATGTTGACAGGGCGATTAAATTAGAGTGCAAAACAGAACATAAACACAAAATACAAAAATGAAGCTTCCAGAAAGAAGCTTTTTTTATTTTCCCTCCAACCCAGTTTACCCAAAGGGTGTAAAGCGTGTCACGAGTAGGCAGGAAGAAAATTGTCGATACAAATACAATACAAATAATTGTACAATAATAACTCTGCTCAACACAGATTTTTTTGCCAATGGATATTCCAGTGGTTTTACAATAATTTCGTGGTGCTGATTCTGAATATAGCATTTTTATCAGATTGGCTCTAGTTTTCGAGATAAAGTGAAATATAAATTTCAATAGTTTTGGATTGAAACGAACTATTTTTTCACGCGCATGAATAACTGTGTTTCTCCGTGCTTGCCACTTTATCCTAATTCATTCCTCCTTCGAGTCGGCCACCATGATGCGTAGTCTAATTGTTAATGCTGGGTGCTTGACTTCGTTTTTTCTATATGTTAATAAATGTCCTGTCCACAAGATTTGTACGTACCACTTAAATCGCATTAACACTCTCCCATATATATAAATCAAAAATAAAATTGAAACATTACAATAAATCAACTTAATCCGAAGGAGTAATCAATATATAAATCAAAAGACAAATCTATACAGAAATCAAATGAAATTTATGTGAAAAGTAAGGTAAAGAATAAAATTTAAAACAATATTAATAAATGAAATAAAGAAATAAATTTCAATAAATAAAATAGATGAATCGTAATGTTATGATAAAGAAATGTATTATGATATTGTATCAAGTCCAATAAAAGGAAAATTAAATAAGTTAGTTCAGTTACTTCATGGAAAAGCTTTTATAAGATTTACTTCTACGCAGTGGAAGTTTCGTGTTGGAGTCTCTAGCAGTAATCTGACACCATATGTGTGTGTCCCACCTCTCTTTATAACTTCGATCCATTACTTTGATATTCTGGTAGCCGCAATCTTTTCTTAAAGGTGTGTTAAATTTGGTTACTTTCTGTATTCTTGACATACGTTCTGAAATAATATTCTACTTTGGGAGCTTAGTTTTGGATGTGTTTAGGGTAACACAAGAAAGTAGATAAATTTAATATTTTTAGACCAAAATTTTAGATTTTGACTTTTTCTTCCATTTTGCATTTCTGTCCTAAAAAGGGACGCTAAACTTAGGAGGGTACTAAAACATAATTTTTTTAAGTAAAATTTTTTTAGTAATTTTCCGGTTGATTTCTAAACACGTTATATTAGTGCACAAAATATTATTGAAAAAAAGGTGACCTGGGCATTAAAGGGTTAAAAGAAAGCACTACAAAGTAACAGTTAGAGAACAAGTGTGTAGATTTAGATATCGTATATAATTAGTTATTACAGCAAAAGACAAAAAATCCCTTAAGCTGTTTTAAAGTAAGTCAGAAAATATTTTATGATATGTTTAGATAGGACATTTGCTTGGGTACAATTTAATATAGCAATTTTATTAAAATAGTTTTAAAATTAGGTTAGGGGAATTGTTTTTGTCTAAAATTTGCCTTAATTGAAGTGTTTAAATCAATGGGATTATTATCTTGAGCTCAAGAATAGCTGAGAAACGAGTTATCATCACTAGTAGTCTTCATAAATTGGAAGTGTAGCAAGCCAAAATAAAAAAAACACTAAAGTCATCAAACGTTAGGCTATATGATTTATTATCATGCTTGAGAAACAAAGAAAGAAGGAGAACTTATACAGTAAATAAAATGTCATGGGTTCCTTAATTGTGTACTGGTGTAAATTGGAAAATCAAAGAATATTTTTACTTTAAATGCGCTTAAAGAATTTGGTTATCCAATTTAGGTAACCTATGGTCCAACCTAGGAAATCGGGTTTTTTTAACTGGACTGATGACACAATTTTTTAAGCCATTTTCTTCCTGCTTTAAAATTTATTTCTTAAAAAATTAATAACATTATTCTGAAAATAAATAAACTACGAAAAAATTCTACTACTTGTTTTTCATTAAAATTACTTTTCTATCATTGTACAATTAAAAAAATATATCCAGGTGGTCCAAATTCGACGAGTTCCCTTATATAATGGCAGTTATGCAATATTTGTCTTTAAAAAAACGTCGTTGTTAAGCATTGATTAAGAAAGGATAGAAACCCGGTATCAAACAACAAGGAAGCCACTCTCTCTGTGTTTCATAGAACATGAAAATAAACTAAAAAAGAAACAAACAACAGCTGAAATGGATGGATATTTCTTTATATCTAATAGCTGCTCAGTTTTTAGAAACGAGAAAGGATCCAAATCGACGTGCACACATCTAAACGTTTCCTTGAATTGAATTCCCACGTGTCTTCAGTAAGTACTCGTAATTCAATAGAATAAAAAGACCCAAGCAACTGTGTACCTGATTGATCCGCTTGAGATATCGCAAAGCCTGTTTTATATTAGATCAATCCTATACATAGCAAAAATGCAATAAAAACTGAAAATGTATATAAAATGCTAGGTTGACAGATTCAGATCGATGAGAGATATTATCTGTAAGAGAAGAACTCAATATTTCTATTAACTTTGCATTACTATTGCTCCACAATTATCGGTTCTTTTGATTAAATTTAACCCCTTTAAAGGGCCATTTTTTCTTGTAATGGTATATTAAAATATTTTAGAAGTGATATTGAATTCAAAAAGGAAATATTTTAGCTGATTGGATAAAATTAATTTGATTTGTTTATTAATTTGGTTAATTAATAATTAATTTATAAACAAAGACATATCACTATGGTTTGAGATAAGAAACTGAAACATTTAGGTTTTTGTTTCAACAAAAAATTTGGCGAAACTAAAGCCAACATTCTATTCATCGTCCTGTGATGGCACATTTCTGTCTCAAAATAATAATTAACGGATGAAAAATATTCGTCAGAGATTTAAAATTTCAGTAATAAAACCAAATTCCAAATTTTATCTACCTAGCTCATTGTGTTTTTGAATTGCGACATTCAAATTCACATGGACGGACAGACAGATAGCTTTTCCGTAAGCGGATTGTGTCTCAACTTTGATACATTTACACTTTTAGTATAGAATTTTAGAATAAAGACCACAAAGTTCATCCATCTATCTCGTTGCGTTTCCGAGTTATCGTAGGCACAGACAGGAACAAATACAATGATGGACATTTTGGATTCAGAGAAGTGTAAAACGTGGAGATTTATCAAAATCTCGAGGTCGAATTTTTTGACAGATACAATACATTTTCTTTGTGTACAGGAAAGCGAAAAACCTTTCAAAATTTTTCATCACTACAATAAATCGCAATGTTGCTTTTCGCTAAGTAATATGAAGAGATAAATTCCGTAAAGCAGTTAATGTTTCTTCATAAGATGCACTCTTTAAATGAAATTTATCTCGTATTCTATGAAACAACCTTACACTTTATATGTAAAGGACCGATTTTACGTTAACATAGGGTACGACAACGAAAGAGGGGATTTAGAAGTAGAAAAATGAAAACGCGAGTGGTCCAGTCTGAACGCTAAAATGCTACTATTTAACCTAGAAACAATTTTATTCATGCTTAGTAGAGTTCTGGGTGGGTGGATAACGCGCCTTATGTATGAAACCTTTTTTGCAAAAACAACGAAAGCAACATTTTGATGAAGGGCGCGTTCCTTCATTTCAACTTGGTGCCCAGAAATTACAGTAACCTTTATTCATACAATCAAAGTGTGAGAAAGTAACTTCGATAAGCGAGTTATGAAAAAGGAAGAAGGAGGGAGTTTAGTTTATATGCACGCTTCGTTTTGAAGTAACGCGAGAGCTAATTTGGGGCGAATCTCGTCATCTTGAACTCGTCATATGACTTGAGGATGAAACTTAAACTGGAACTTCCTCTCCGAATTTCCACACCAGCAGGGGAGAGGCGCTTGACCCTCGACGGATTTAACGTGCACCAGGCAACGGATATGTAACGGATCTTCCGCAGAATCTAGTCTTGAACCTGCGATCCGCAGGCACAATTCTAAGCATATGCCAAGGGGCCATCGCAGTCTTGAGTACAGAGGGGAGAAAAGCATGCTTACACTAAAAATGTTTCAAACTTTTGTTAGAAATGTCCCATAAATCCCATTTTCCATCTCATGGAGTCACTTCACCTGACATCACGGTCACATGACAGACGTAATGATACATGTCATCTGTCATCTAACTATACGATGCCTTGAACTCTGTTGTTATGCCATGTCCTTTTTTTTTCCTTGTAGGACGAGCAGTGGATTGCAGATTAAGTTGGAGAGGCGCATTTAACGTGTATTTCGTGAGCATGACTGTCTTCATTGTACGTGAGCATGCTTTGTTCAATTGTATGTGCACGCATACATCATAATATGTAAACATCCATCAAAAAGTGTAAATGTTATGTTGCATTTTATATTTGCTTAATATTGCGGTAAATAAATTTGCCAATAGGTTTTTTTTTATTTGCTGATTTGATTGCTGCTTCCTATTGTTAAGATTTCTTCTCATACATTAAAAAGCATTTCGACTGATGACAAAATAAATGAAAATAACATATACAGTTACGACTCTTCCTCCCTGCGATGTCTATATAATTATGCATTCAGTTCTGTCATTTGCCATTTAGTTGTTTCAGATATCTGATAATGCGCTTCCCAATTAAAAAGCATCTAACTATTTGTTAGCCGCCATCGCATAAAAAGGTGTCAAACTTCATTTATTCGCTGAACAGTAAAGAGCTGTGTTAATTCTCAAAATGTGTAATTATTTGAAATGGTTTGTCAAAAAGAGCTAGTAATGGATACAGATTTTTCTTATATGTGTGTCAGTGAACTATTGATTATCTTTGAGAATGTTGTCTGATAATATGGAAATAAATGGTATCATAATATGGAAAGAAAATGTTTCCTAAGTAATTGATTTCATTGCATCACATTTAAGGTGGTCTAGAGAACTGCTGAGCCGCTAAGGTAGAATATTCATTAAGAATTTTAATCACTAAGAAATTTTGAAATGCTATCAGTTAGGAATTGTTAACAAGGATGAAAATAAAAAATTAAGTTAATGATTCAAGATATCGAGTGTTATTTTTATTCATTTTACATTTACACGCATTTTATCCTTTTCACATTACGTGCATCTTACACTTTTTAAGATAAATTTTACAAAAATTAATTTAATGCAGAAATCTAGTACGTTTTCAATAGCCCTTTGCGAAGAAGAAGAGATAATTGAAAACATAAAAAATCTTTTTTTTACAGTTAAGATATACAAGAAGTGCTATTTTATTTATTTATAAATAGTAATTTTTTGTGTGTTGGCTACACTAGAATTTATAAATTTTTTCCAATTTTGAAGTTATATAATCATGAATATTTAAATTCACATAAATTAAGGGGCAATGAACAAAAAATGATATAAATTCTTCTATATATATAAATTAATGCTATAGGAAAACAGGCCACGCTAGAAAATGCATTGGTGTTCAACATTAAGATATTTTACTCTTCGAATTCTTTGAAATATACTACACGGAAGGTAAAACTAATTCATCTAGACAGAAATACAAATCTTTAGTGTCAGATACACACGCGACTTTTGACAATGCATTTAAAGACACAAGCTTCATAAAATCACGTGGTAATTTCTGCACTTCGTTCGTCTGCACACCTGGGCAAATTCCGTGGACTTTTTTTGGCAATATCTGACAAAATTATAAAGCAATAAATAATCACCAACGTTTGATTACGAGATATCGTAAGCAACGTCAAGCGTCTAGTCTAAATTATGAAAATAGTTGAAAGACACCGAACGAGTAGAGATAAAGTCTGGGTATCCCCTTCCAAGAGCCATTATGGCTAATAAAGATCTAAATTTTTCCATTAGAGCAAGGCTAAACACTCTCGATATCTTCGTACAGCCACAGAAGTTTCAAGGCTATGAGTTTCCAGAAGGCTACATGAGAGAAATACTATGTTTGCGAACAGAGCAAGTATTACCTGCTGTTTTCATCCCACTCATATCTGTGCGGAGGAGAACCTGTTCAGCATTGTGCAGAGAACATCGACTTTGGGTAAAGAATAAATGGCAGATCTTTCTATTTACAAATGAGTTCCAGTTAAACCTAAATACTGATTATCGATGTACATTAATCTGGTACGAACCAGGGGCCCGCTTCTTGGCTACCAACATCCAAAAAGAAATCACTATGGCAGTGGAGGTTTGATAGTCTGGGCAAGTATAATATTGCATGGGCGCAAATTTCCCATTTCATAGACGAAAACTCTGTGATGGTTGTAAGGATAGCAATAAGCTTTTGGAACCCTATGTTCACCTTTTTCAGGATGGACTGTGTTCAGGGCACTGATTTCATTTTTATGAACACCATAGTTATAGAGTTAGCGCTCGTTTGGCAAAAGAATTTATATAATCGCCATATGTATTGACCAGCCATATTTCCAGGCCTAAACCATGCAGAACATTTCCGGGATGCCCTTGAGGAGGACAACTGCAACTCGCCTTCCCCCTCTCAGAGCCAACCAGGAACTGAAAACAGTGCCACTGGAGAAATGGGACTGACTGTCAACTTTCCCATATCCAGTATTTTATCTACGTTGCGATATCTATGTAACTGTAAAACTCAATCCTAATCCCTTTTAGGGCTTTTTCACATATATTTAAACCTCTATGTTAGAGCTTCCTACGCTGATAAGCCACTCTCACAATTATGCATGTGTAATAGAGCTGTTGTATGTTTTAATTATTTATATAATTCTTTTGTGTTATATCAGTCTCTGTACATACCTAATTTCATTAAAGTATGTCTAGAGGTTCTAGAGACAATTGATAAAAACTGGAAAATATCGTAATTTTTAACACAAAGATAGAACAAAATCAAGTCTTATACTTTTCTCCGAGAACCACCTAATACCTGGATTCAACAAATGTTACAGTTATTTTCTCTGAATTTATCTGCATTAAGTGCATTTTCTGGCATTTGGATCAATGCTTTTTTTTCTTTTTTATTGCTACACCTTCATCATCCTAAATTTAATTATATGGTTACACAGTTCCTTGAATTCAATTACCTCTGGGGCTTTTAAGGATTTCTTTTTTTTCGGATATTTTAATTTTGTTTGAAACGTATATAGCCGTATTATAGCAATAATTAATGGCAAATATTGATACTAAAAATCTCAGAGTTTGTATTACTTTTTGGAATGAAGTTGCATTTCAAAATAAATTCTTTATTTTTTATGTTTTTGTATCAGCTGTAGGAAAATAGTTGCGATGAAAGTAATTTTGATAAGCTTTGCTTTTTTTTCATAAAAAAAGCATTCATTGAAATGTTCTTAGAAAAGAATAAATTTTAACTTAACTAGTAATAATGTATAATAAAAATTATCAATCATGATTAAATAGCCATGCACCAATTAGTACAATATTTTTTTTAAATATAGCAGTCTTTAATTACGTTACCAAGAAGATAGTAGCTCCTTAAAAATAATTTAGCGAATCTTTATTAGATTTCATTAGATTAATATACGCAAACATCTACGAAAACGATTTTAAAAAACTGATTATATGCGTTTTATATCTTTTTGTTTCTTTTTAGCAAACTGTTTCTAAGGAACTAAAAAATTCAACAAAATATTGTATTTATTTTTGTTTTTCAAATGTCAAAACATTTTGAAAAGTGGCATTTTTTTTCTTTTTCAAAAGCAAAATTTGAAAAATTATTCGCAATATCTACATTCTTTCACTGGTAATTTCTCCAAAAAAACACTCTTTCTTAGGAAATAGAGTTTTCTTGGATTTTGTTTGAATATTTTATGATAAATGGGACTCAAATTTTATACAATTTTTAATTTGTATGGATAATTCCATGTACATTTGTACATTAATATTTTTAGAGAACATTACAAACTTATAATAATAATCTGTTAAATGATCTTTATAAATTTTATGCAATCCATGTAGAATGAATTTCAAGGGCATAAAACTTACACTATTTGGAGATAGAATGTTTAAAATAGATGCAAATATTTTAAGCATTGAATACAGTTAAAAAGAAAATCCATCGTGGAAACCATTTAGAATCTTGCAGAAAGAAAAGGTAAGACAACGTATAGTTAAATGAGAGATGGCATGAGCAGTTACATCCGTCAAGTGACTAAAATGTTTTACAAATTGATTTCATTAACATTTCTTCCTTTCCTTAAATAAACACCAATCTGTTGTTATAAAGGAAGGTGAAAAAAGTAAGTTTAAAATCTAAATAAGTCAAACTATTCGGCGAAATAAAAAGCTAAGTATAGATATCTTGTTAGATATGTGCTAAATTTAGACATTCGCATTTTTTAAAAACACATTTTATTATTGGTTAAAGCTAAGTTCATAAAATAAAATATAAAAAGAAGAAAAACAATTAACAGGGTAAAAAATATTTACCTTTTAAAGTGAAAATATGATTTCCAAGAGTAATGAATACTCATTTTATATATGCTGCCTTTTACGTTTGGCAACGTTTGTAAATAGTAAATACCGTTTGCATTAATATTTACAAACGTTGACTGGCTGCCGTGTCCCTCTGTTCTAATGAAAACACTTGGGACAACATTGTCGAGACAGTAAAAAGTAGTTGTTCCAACGGGGCAAAAATATTCTATAAATTGCAAAATATGGATGGAATGACACATGTTATTTTTCAATGGAATACATTTCTCAGTTTAAATAATTAGTTTTATAATTTTTCTAATTGAAATCCATGGTAAATCGAGTTTAAGGTAAGTAAAATTAAGTTTGATTACCTACCTTAATTTTCTGCATTATATCAAAGTTATAATTATGGAAATTGTTAGTTTCCTACGTAATATCTATTTTATTCTTTTCTGGAACTATCGATTGTTTCAATTGTTACTTTGGTAATTTGTTTTTACTGCTAGCGGTTCGATTTGTAAAAATCATTCGCTTTGTTTCATTTTGTTTTTGCTAAAATGATTTAGAATTCCGAATGTAATGAAAATGTGTTTATTGAAGACAGAAGTATTACTGAAGTAAGAAACTCAACTAAAATTGTTCAAGTTATTAATATTTAAGCGCAATTACCTTTATTTACATTGAATTAGTATTGCTATTTGAATGTTCATCTGCATTTATTGGAATCTGTGCAGTTACGTTAAAATTTCTTTTTATTTGAATACTTTACAATATTTAATTCGTTTTATCTAATGGCAACTATAGTGACACTTAGCTAATTCAAAAGTTTTTAATTCGAATTTGTCGGTATTTCAAATTTTTCTCTTGGCCCTTGAATTTCCTACTAAATAATGTTAAAATATCATCTATGGTTAGAATTATTTGAAATTTTTTTAAAGTTTATTTGAAGTTTTATGCACAATTGTTGTATTCAAAATGACATATATTGTTTCTTTATTAAAATTACTTATTCATTTATTAAAATTTTTATTTTTCAAATTATTAAGAATTTTTTAATTATAAAATTAGTATTACTTTATTCATTAAACTTACTGTTTCTTTATTAATTATATATTATTTAATTCAAACTATTAAATTATAAAAATTATCCTTTACTGCCATTTTTAGTCAAAAAAATTATCGGTTTCTCTTGAAATGCGTATTTTTAAACCTAGTTTTTCTTAATTTTATTTTTTGGGTAAATCGAGTTTCCACTCCATCTAATGAAATAAAAATCCAAAAATAGGCATTTTGAACGAATTTAACCAAATTTATATTTATTTCTTCAAATTTAGGAACACAGTATTTAGACGCATTCCATAATTTCCACATAATAAAATCTATTGTTTACAAAACACCCGGAAGAACATGATATAATATTCTTAATTAAAATCAAAATGTTTATAGACTTTTTTCCCCTATCAACACTGAAATTTTCCTAGACATTTCTCTTAAACTTTCGATGTAAGAAGACACGACACCACATTTAATTAAACCCATGAATTTGATAAATAGGAGCCTTGGGACCTAAACACTGACATCCTATGTGTCTCAAGACAACCCAGCGATAGAAGCTTGGATGGAAATTATTTTAATATATTAAAATGCCTCCTATTCGAAATCCTTCCCCACCTAACTCCTAGTGAACTCCTAATTATATTAGGAAAATTATAAATATACATATAAGGATGCAAAGGAAATAGTGAGAGATTCGCTTCATATACAATGTAAATTGTAGATCTAATTTGGTATGGTAATTAATTTATTCGCTTTAATGAACTGTTTAATATCGGTTGAAGTTTAATTTCAATATCGTAATGCAGCATTCCTATCAAAATTAATGGAAATAGCCTTCAAATTTGTTCGCTACACATAACCTAACTATCCATAGCGGAGAAGTTTTCTTGATTTCTTGAAATTTATTTTGTTCGAATTTCTCAAAAAGAATATTTTAATAATAAGAACCGAACTTCTTTCTACAACAGAATAACATTCTGATACAGTTCGTTACTCTGAGTATTGTTAAGAAATATTGTTTATGGCTGTAAATATCTTATTTAATTTGCGTTGATTCTTATATGTTTGCTTTACATTATTGTCTGTCTGAAAGTGTCTATTGTTTTATTTTTATTGTAAATCACTTACCATTTAGTGTATAGATTCTGGCATTTAGTGATCAGATTTGTTAAGCTTTGTGATTTCGAATCTAAAAACGAAAAAAAAAGCTTGCAATCCTTAATATCAAGATATCAACTCGAATCTTAAGAGTTTTTCTCAAAGGTCCATGTAAATAATATTTTCAACTCTACTTGCGATACGAAGGTTAGCAGAAAGTCTTGGTTGAATTTAGCTCAAGTCGTCTCGAGATTATAAAGCTCTCAAGTCACAATCGGCAAAGGCTTGAATGTTCAAGATCTTGTCTCTTTATTTTTTTTATTTACTTATATCTTATTTTATTTATTTACTTAAGTCATATTTACTTATATCATATTGTATTGCATTCGTGAAACTTTTCGTCGTCGCCAATTATGAAATAACTTTTGTCTCGCTTTTCTAACCGGATTCTGCTTTATCATAGGTATTTTTGAAACAAATAAACGGGTTCACGAAAGAGTTTACAGAATAATACTTTCGTAATAAAAGTAACAATATTTAATATTTAACATTAGTGTCTTTCAATGAATAAATAATGGTTTTCTCGACAATTCCCGATTAAACACTTTTTCTGTTGGCACATCGTACTTTTCTGAAACAAAACTATTTAAATTTAGAGCATTTAAAGGGCTTATTTAAAGCATCCTACTTGTTTTAGTTTAGTTAATCAAAATAATAAACAAGCGGATTATAAAAATAATATTAATAATAAGTATTATATTAATTTAGAGTGTTATTGTTCTGTTGAATCAATAAATTTTAACCAATGATCCTTAAATAGTAGTAGTAGTAGACGATATTATCAGTCAATATTTTATAATTGTCTATGAGCATCAGATAAACTGGCATTGATGAACCCAGAAAATATTGGGCTTGAATTCCTCTCTTGTTCACGTATAATGATAAAATGTAGTCAGATAACATCCTCTACTAACCCTCTACAAACTATTGTTCATTATAATAAACTTTCTTTGTAGGAAGGACATGGAAATACCTCCAGACGAAAAACAAGACTCTCGCTGGAAGGCGGTTTTTACCCAAATAACATGGAACTGCCTTGTATATGTATTGATTCATGACAGAATCAATAGACACAGCCCAGTGAATTTCTTATTTCGTCAGAGAAATCCGCAAAAAATAATAAGATTTATTTCACAAAACATTGGCTCTAATAATGATTTGCAATAATGAAAGGTAAAAGTTGAATGTTCTAGCAATGATTTTTCATCACGCACAACATGAGTTATGCATTTATTTTTAAATGATTTGATTCCTGGTTTTTACGCAAATAAGATATACTGTCATGTATGTATATTGATACATGAGAGAATCAATCCCTATTAGCAAAAATGCCCTGCAATATTCATACAATATCTTTACAATGTTTTGCAGCATTCAGAACATCGTAGCAACATCATGGAAACATCGTGGAATATCTTGTGCTAACAGGGATTGATCAATCCTGTGAATTTATTATTTCGTTAGGGAAACCCATAAAAGTAGATTTCTTTCATACAGAAATTCATTTTTTGTGAATTTGAATGTTCGAGTAAGGAAATCTCCTCATTATACACAACATGGTCTATACATTAATTTTGAAATGATACGATTTGTTATCAAAATTCTTTTGGCATAAGATTAAATGCCATTTAATAAACAGTTTCAAAAGAACTGAGATTAATATAAGTTCTCTAGATCGAATATCGAATTTATCAGAATAAAATATTAAGATTCGTATCTGTCATAGCCCAACGAACGACTGAAATAATCATTGATCGAATGAATCAAACGACCTAAAATATTGTTGCTTAATTTGACTTTGAAATCCTTTCCTAGGTTCATTAATATAAGAGCCTTGATACAAACCGAATATGAATTTAGAAATAAAGATCAATTCTCTTTTAGAAATAGTGATCCCAACAACTAGAGAGTAATGCAGCTTCTACAAAGACGAGTTCTGGTACATATTTTGCAAGAAAATTCTCATGTGAAGACCAGTCATAGTGTCAATAATAAAGCATTGTTCTGATTGCGAATTGGATCTAATTACAACAAGTACAACAGAGAGAAACCAACCATTAAATATAGCAAATTATATTTTATATATATTAGTTATATGTCTTCCCAACCATTAGGTATTTTCAAAAGATAAATATCTCATTCCGATTTACACGCCAATTTGGAATTAAATTTCGGCGTTAAGTTCGCGAAATTTTTGGACAGCAAATTTCAACTTCCATTCTTTCAAATATTCATCGTGCTTTTCCTTCAGAAATTTCTTTTCTCCGAAAGTCTTGGAACAGCACTTAAAGGAGGCTAAACACTGCTTTACAATAAACGAAAAGAGAAAATTTTCAAACCCATTAAATTACCAAAAATAGAAATATAATTACATAAAAATTAACATTATTAAAAATATCTCCAAAATTTTCCCAACACTCTTATCACTTTTTATTAATACATGTTTCAATCTTTTATCAGTTTCTGCATCAAAGAAAGTTCTGGATGAATTATTGCCTTTTCAAAATATTTTCGTTTGTCATCAGACGCTTTTATTCCGAGGATGTTAATATACCTTGAATTTTTAAAAGCAATCTGAATTGTTTTATTTTCAGTTAAAATTCGATAAGTGCACAAAAGACACACAAAATAAAATGCTTTAAAACTACTTTATTGCTATCAGCAACTGAACTTATCACAAAAATCTACGGAAACTAAGTCAAACTCAAACTTGATAAAATTTAAATTTTAAAAGGGGCTTATTCGTGTATGTTTGGATGAATTATAGAATATTTCAGCGAGTCCTAAATGCAGTTAAAGTAAAAATCGAACACAATATCAATGTTGTTATTCATAGTCATTGTCTATAGCTTCGTAATTAAATTTGATTTTTTTTATGTTATACTTATTTCTCTCGTATTTCGATCATTTTTACGTATAAAATAAGGAAAAGTATTTTCTACCAATCATTTCTTCCTTATATCTCTAAAATAATTCAGTTTTTGTAGCATAGAAAATCATTCGCTTATAATTTCAGTCAAAAACTGATTTTGAATCCTATTACGAACAAATTAAATTAAAAAACAGTTAAAAATATTTTTATAAATAATCCCAAAGATATATATATAAAGAAGCGTTAGAGACAGAAAAATAAAGCAAAATTTGCGTTATAAATAATAATACAAAGGAAACTATTCAAAATGAAAGAAATTGCTTCGAAGAAAAGAAGATATGTTGATTTTGAAAGAAAGCAAAACAGATTCATCTTTAAAATTTCTTTTCAAAGATTAAAAATCACTCTCAATAACATAACATCCGAAAAACACAAAGAAGAAAACTGACGTTAAATCACTTTTAGTGAACATCATTTCTCTTCGACTGTTACTGCGTATAAACTGGACTTGAATACAGAAAATTCGTTTTTCTTCATTGAAGCAAGCACTAAAGAAGCTTCATTGTCGCATATGATAAACATTGCTAGGCAGTAAAAATCTCAACACTGATTCTAGACAAAAAGTATTAAAACGAAAGTTGTGTACAAAGCGCCGCTAAAAAAATAGTTTAAACATTAGATTAAGTATCTTTTCTTGTTACTTTTAAGCTTTCCAACGCGTGAAATATTTCAGAATCACCCAGGCGAAATAAGCAGTGTACAGTGAAATAATTAGCGAAATTACACTAGAATTTTCTGCCTTAAAGCAAAGATTTAAAGCCTTTTTCCTACCTCATTAAATGTTTTCTTTTTTAGAAAGTACATATATTTTATTTTCTGGGTGAGTTGGAAATTAATTTTTTTCTTTCTGGATCCCAAATTTGACAACGTTTGATTTTAAACGCTTCTATCGGCTAAACACAATTTTTATATGCATGATTTTTCTTTTTATTTCAAGCAGTAATTTAACAGTTAACTGAACACTCTGAATAATATCTATATTATTTTTTTCTTATTCCTTGTAATGTTTTTAACATTTTATGTTTACACAAAGTTCTTTGAAAGACGGTTATTAATACTGCAAATTATTAATGAATTATGCAAATTCCAGAGTTGTTTTAAATTTTCACTTTTCAAAACCATCAAGAAATCATAAAAAATTAAATTAATAAAAATGTCATAATTTATTAATGTGGAAACAGTTTGGAAAAGTTACTTTTTCTCTCAATAGATCTTCTTTAAGCTTCAAGTTGACTTAATTATAACAACCGTGGAAAACGACATATTTTGAAGTATTTCATGAAACAAAATAAATTTAATCTAATTTTCGAATATTTTTAATATAAATTTATTTACCGTTATGTAAATATTTCTTAAATGTTTATATAACGTCAATACTTAAATATAAATTAATATTAAATATTTATAGCGATATTTTTATATAAAATGGGAAAAGATATGAATTTTTCATCTTTCCGGGTATATCGAATAAGGTATTAAAAGATTAACACTACTTGTTTTCTAGACAAATAAAATAGCAACTAAAATAATTGAAAGTCCATTTGATAACAGAAAAAATGGAACGGCATGCCCTTATATAATTTTATCGTGTTTTACAAGCATTTCTCTTTTATCATAACCCTGTTTTTTAATTATAAAATAAAATTCCTCCAAATTGCCAGCGAGGTAACTGGAGTTAAAAAGATATAAATATGAATGAATTTTCATTTTTCTTATATTTTATATTTATTTATATATTTAGTTCCGGTTTCTATAAAACAGAAGATTCATTTATTGTTATTGTAATGCTATTCTTTTATGTCAAACACGAATATACATGGTGTACAGAAATGGAGTGACTCATTTCAAACATTAATAAAAAAAAACTAAAAATGTTGGAACTGAAGGGTTTTTTTAAATGAGAGCGCATCTCAAAAAGTTTTTTTCACATAGGTAACATGCCCTTTAGGTGGTCTAGGGGTTTCTTAAATTACTGGAAATCAAAAATTTGCTTAGAGCCATTATCTGAGAAAATATTAAAACTGGAAGGGAAAAAAAGCATGTATTTGTAGGGAATTTTACGCTCTTTAATTTGCAAATTCATGTAGTGTGCAAACTGAAGAGTTTTCGTGATATTCAAGAAAAACTGAAAAAAGAAACCAGAAAACATGCATCGGCTTCTTCTGAAGGGTAGCCATTGCGTACGGAATTTTCTCGCTGTAACAAATTTCGAACGGCATAACGCCGCGTTACCTACCTGCAAAAAAAACTTTTGAGATGTCCTCTTATTTAAAAAAAAAACCTTAGTTCCAACATTTTTAGTTTTCTTTATTAATTTTTGAAATGAGTCACTTCATTTGTGTACACCCTGTATTATAAAAAAATTGAAGAAAACATTTTAATTCTATTTTCATCAATGTGTTTAAATAAGACAATGTCCCTATACTTAATTTTGATATCAACAGTTGTTTCAATTAAAAATGTGTATTTCACTATATTTATATCAATAATGATATCCTTTTCAGATTCAACTATTTAGTAGCCATAACGAAGTCAGCTGTGATGCCTGTCTTTTGCAGCCGTACAAAAAGTATTTCTTTAGCAGCTTACAGTAATCCTTCTAATCCTAAGAACTTATTCACAAAATTCCCTTTTTTCTTATTATCCTTGTGTCACTTGCAAGATTTCTACAAACACGTATGTAATTTTTTCTAAAAATTTATAATTTTTATTTATAATATCATAAGGCTTGCTTGATTAACTTATTATGATATCAAATATTGTTTTGAAAAAATCATGAAATATCAAGTCTTGTTCCATGTCATCCAGTCAGAAAGTCATCTGTTCATTAAAAACAGACGGTATCATAACGAGTGTAGAAAGCGCCCAAGGCTTAGGATTATTTCCCACCTACTTCAGCCACGTTTGGCTTTAAAAACGCTGAAGTAGTTTTTGGTTTCGCCTCCCCCAAAAACGAGCGCCCCCGCCTCATTTCACCGCTAAATACGGAAAGAGACGCAAGATTACTGAAAGAATACCTCTTTCTTTTTCTATAAGTAACCAACAAAAGTGTTTTTCCCACGACATTCTCGTAAAGCGCAGAATATGACGCTATTTGTAATTCTGGAAAGAATAGAAAGTGCATTTTGTACCTCTTTTCTTTGAACGATTGGATTCAAAATTTATTACAGAACTATAAAAATCCTCGTCGGCAAGTCAGAAGGCTAAGGTAGATTCCTTTCATCTGGGGATATAAGTAGAAGAACATTTCGTCCTCTATTTTCATTAGGATTAGAGCTGCAAAAATGAAAGTGGGTGGAAGAGAATACAATTGATAAGAGCTTTCCAACAAGATGTTACATTCATAGATTAAAATGCAGTTTAAGTTAAGGGGGGATCACTTTTCAGCTCATAACTTCTTAGCATTTGCAGCCATCCAAAAACTTTTAATACGAAGTTGTTCGTTATGATAAGACAATAATTTTCTTAATTGAATTTTCTTTCTATATTCAATCGTTAGGGAATTATTGGGAAACCCTCCACCCTCCACACTATTTCCACCCCCTTTGAGCTGTAAAACCCTTCTACGATCAAAATTATATATATATATATATATATATATATATATATATATATATATATATATATCATTAAAAGAAACACTTTTCAGTTCGATATCAACAGGTTATCATATTGGAATAGTAACACAAGTCGCTTAATATATAAAAATATTATATTAAATTATATTCACAGAAGCAATATTATAGTCACAGACAGAAATAGTCAGCAGTCCCATATTAGTGTATTTCTTGAAAATGCTTTGAGATATAGGTATCCTAAAAATTTCATGTATGCTTATATTAATAAGAAATATTTAACACCAATAAATTAACATATTTCTATTTATTTATTCTCCCATTAAATTTCCTCTTAATTTTTTATGATCTTATATGATATATTTAGCGACAAGAATTTAATATAATATTTCAAAGATAGATGACGCCACTATTTTAAAGATTTTGATTGCATCATATAATTAATAATTATTATTTAACTATAGACACATAGAATATACATTATTCTAACAGGTTAAATTTAATTTTAATTTAATATTCCTTATAGTGTTTTATAGTAGTATTAAAACGCTTACATCAAAAATAACATTTTCCCATTAAATGCACAACATTATTGTTTGGCACATAAGTCGGATACATAATAACATCGGATACATAACATTGAATAGTATGTTGTATAATATTGTTTTTATATAAATCTCTGTTAATAGTAGGTATAAGGTATGATATTTTCTTTCTTTTTTTCTCTTCTTGAGATGATTTTGTGATATATTCATTTTTTCTTTCGTCTAACAATTGGCTTCGAAGAGGGTTGGTACCACAAAATCTTGATTAATGCGACAAACCAGTCCCAAGGTTGATTAGCTATTTTGATTGTTGGAATTTCAAATAGAGATGTCTTATTCAAGTTTTGATAAGTATTAATGCTGATAGTTTTAAGACAAATTTTATTTTGTAATTCGAATGTATAATTATGGATTGGGCAATTTAATTTAATTTTTATTTTATATATATTGTAAATATAATGCATGTTTCTGTAAATTGCTATTGACGTATTTAGTTTACTATATATATATGTAATAATCTCACTTAATTTTATTTCAAATTCTAATATTATATATTTTAAAATCTTAATGTATTCCAAAATCACTGTTCTAAAACTTCAGTTTCGTTCTTTTCCCGCGCTGGAGGTATATTAAATCTCTCATTTTGGCATATTTATTACTAAAAGAATATTTAATCGCTTTCACGTGCCCACAGAAAATCATGACGGCGTCTCTTTGGTACCAGACTTTTTCCCTGAAACGCCTACGTAACTTATTAAAAATACCCAATATTCCCTTCACTTTGATCACGTGTCAATATGTTATTCCCTTATCCGAGAGAATACAGGAATTTTGCTGTTCACTTTCGCTTGTAACTTAAACCGAGATGCACGTATATCCACCACTCTCCTATTGATAATAAAATAAGAGATAGTTATTTGCTCGGCCTGTTTATTTTCAACGACTACAACCACGGATACGTTATATATAACGCTTTGCCCATGTTATCTTGTGAGCACGATAACTAGAGTAATTTTGATTAGACTTTAACCGGCGAGGGATATATTGTAAGGATAGTGGAAATATCGACCGAGTTCGTAAATGGGCTATCCTGCTCAAAGGGGTTAGAAAAGGTGGAGGGCTTAAATTTTCATTTCTCCATTAATCCCTTACAATTGCAGATAGAAAGAAAATTCAAATTATGCGAAATTTTTGTATTTAAAGTTTTTGATAGCAGCAACTGCTTAGAAGTTATGAGGTGAAAAGTGATTTTCCCCCTCCCCCCAATTTAACTGCCTCTTAACCTATGCATGTTACCTCTTATTGGAAAGCTCTCATTATTTGTAGTCTCTTCCAACTGTTTTCATTCTTGCGGCTCTAATCGTTATGAAAATAAAGGACGAAATGTTCTTTTCCTTATATCTCCAAACTAAAGGAATCTATCTACCTTTGCCTTCCAGCTTGCCGACTTGATTTTTTTTAGTTTAATATACGCACAGATAGACAGAACAGAACTCTGTCTCTTACCGCTGTATCCGTGACCATTATGGGCTCTCAACGACGAATTTGGACCATATTTTGATACATCCTATAAATCAAGTGATAAAATCGCATGCAAAATTTCATTTATTGAGCTGTTTGCGTTTATTATTATTATTGTTATCAAAACTACGCGAACAGGGAGACATCCTGCTGACTAATTTCACCTAAAATTTGACATAAATCTACAATTTTGATATAAAGACCACATACAAGATTTCATTTGTCTAGTATGTTCAGTTTCTAAGCAGACAGACGTAATACAAACTTTTAAATAGATATGTACAGACGTAATAAAACATTTTTTCGGACTCTGTGAGGTCTACAACGTTGTGATGTCTCAAACTCCGGAGGTAGAATTTTTGACGATTACAATGCTTTCTCTTTATACACTTCGTATAAGATAAAAGTAAAATATGTTGGAAAAAATTGGTAACCTTTTAATCGTTTTCAATGTCACTTTCGTTTTCGAGACAACTTGTCGTTCCTTTCGCAATCAACAAGTTTTTTCTACCTTTACTCTCTGTTTCCCCTGTTACTTGTGCGTAATGTAGAATTCTTATCTTTAACACAAAGATTAAAACAATCTGTTGCATCATTACCAAGAAAATGACACTTTATTTCTAAGTGTCTCCAGCTATCTGTAGATAGACTGAAGTCCCTTTTCTAATATAACATATCCCATTCTCGATGACGATAAAGAAGAAAAAAAACATTCTATCGTTTCTTCGAGATCTTCCAACCACCGCGTCAGTCCACGAGACAGGGTTGGTGCAAACTGGGGCTTTATGGCACAGCCCCGCGAAAGCTCGGCGACACGCGATACATCCAGCGTATTCTTTTGTTCCGCCTAATTACCGTGACTTATGAAGCTGGACCGAAGTTTAACTGCGCGAGATGTCGCCGATTAATACAGTTCATCGCTTCGCCGTTGGTGGCCTCCATAAAGCAGTCATAAAATAGATGGTTAACGCTGTAAATTTTATCCCTAAATGGCAGGTTATTGTGAAAGAGAGGACATAAAAATTTCTATGCATAAATGGATGGAATTCCAGGCCGCTGTTATTTTTGTGCAGTTAAAAGTCATTTCAGGTGCGTTCGACGTTGGGAAAGTGGAGCTGAGTAACCGTGAATGGGGCTGCATTAAGCACCTAACTTTATATTTACTGATATGAAGATGGGGAAAGGGTTTATTTTTAATTTATTAACTCATACTTATCACTCAGGATGGTTACTTGATTTATTTGGGAAGAAAGAGTCCCTTGTTTTGTGCCGAAATTGAATTCTGGATTTTGTCTATGTTTTATGTTACTTTTGACGCGGATGCCTCATTATATGCTAATAATAGGGGCACTCAATGAAGAAAGGAAGTAATCCCATGGATTCTGAGTGTGCGCAATACGAAATGATTTCAATCTCTTACTCTTGTATTCAAATAATATCATCATCAATCAAAGAACGTTTTCTTTAAGGAATCGTGGCGCAGACCCTTTTCTGTCACGAATTAAAAACATTTCCTTTTGTATTTCTTGAGCAATTTGTTTTTCTATTGACCAAAATTACGAGGTTCGTCCCAAACTAGCAGGACCGGCCTACGGAGCCCAACTGGAAACAATTTCGGCAAACATTTTTTTTAAAGAATGTAATAATCTAAGTGTTTAGAGTTAAGAAAAAACCACCAGAAGTATCCTCCCCTCGACTTTCTCGTGTCCCTATTAGCACAAGATATTTTACGATATCTTCACGATATTGCTACGATATTCTGAATCCCTCACAACATCGTAAAGATAACGTAAGAATATTGCAGGGCACCTTGTGCTAATAGGGATATTAACACAATATGACGCCTTTTGTGCTTCGTATTAAAATGAAGAAAAGTGAGTTCGTACTCTAATTTTGCACCGATTTTCATGACTGCAGAAAGAATTTCAAGATTAGTTGCATGCATTTCTCTTTAAAAAAAGGCTTTTTCTGATTTTTCTTCTCGTTGGGAGAAACTACTAGAGAAACGTTTTGCAGTAAAATTTAGAACAAACAGTAATTTAATAATAAATTCTAATTTTTCGAAATTTTGGTGCAAAGTTACCTCATAGGTGGAGATTCTTTGCACTGGTTATTTTTCAATATCAAATTTTATTTATCTAGCTTATTGCGGTTTTGAGTTAGAATCTTCACATACCCACAAATGGGCGGACCGCTACAAACATTGACTGTTATTGCTGTCTAAGCATTGAACTAAATATCAAGAAGTTTTCAAATTTATAAACCAGAATACAGAATTTCTGTTCAATATTTTTCGAAAGTATGTTATGTTAATTAAATTTCTAATATTTTCTAACTGCTTACATAATTTTGCTTTTACTGATTGAAGGTAATTAGTTAGTTTTTTTTTTCAGCAATCACTCGATATCTAATGAGGTATCCGTTTGATGCATCAAAATTAATTAACAATTTCACAAACTGCAACATCAAAGCTTCAATTAAACGAAAGATACGTTTATTTTTTTGTAATATAAAAAGCACGAACTTCCTTATCAGCTATTTGTACCAAGCAACTTTATTAAAAAGAAAAAGATACAAAATAGATCAAAGTACGGTGTATTAATTCAATTATCACAACCTTTCAAATAATTAAACTTCCGCTAATGATATTACTAGCTAATTTTCATCGGTTGATTAACATTGGCTTCCTTATTCATATTTCATCTTGTAAAGTTATTTGTTGTACTAGAGAAGGAAATAACAACAGGTCAAATGAAGCAATTATATGAATGGAAAAATAATGCTTTTCTTTGCGTTACTTGAGTATCGTATTCGATTTTTCTTAAAGATTTTCTATAGAAAAATATTACAGAAAATCTTAAAGAAGGCCTTTTCTAGGTACTTTTCCTTGTGTATTTATACTTGCAATAGTACTCCCATATATTGAAGTTATAAATATTAAATTTCTATGAAATATTAAGGAAATGGATTTACTTATTCATTAATTTAATGATGATATTAACCCTTAGAATCAATATAAATGATTAATTATTTAATAATCAAATAAATATAAATATTTGATTAGCTATTTAATTATTAACGGAATAAAAATAGTTAATTAATTGCTTTATTAAATGCATTGCGAGCGAAGTGGATGGTTATATTAAATGAAAGTTACGAATACATATTTATATCATATTAAAAGGCGAAATATTAATGTTGTTCTCTAATAAGCTATAACATTTTAACATTTTTCTCTAATTTATAACAACAGAAATCGCTACTTAGGTTATAGCTATCGGCCGCGGTTGCTAGCTTTCAAGTGAACCACAAAGGCAATCTTTTTTAACGTTTTAAAAGGCCGTTAGGATAGGCCACAGTTTAGTTATATTTACGTCCCGTTTTGAAGCACGACGAGGGTTATTTTGTAAAGGACCTCGTAATTTTGAACCCAGGTCAGATGACGAGGACGGCATCTGAGCTTGCAGCTCGTCTCCAAGCTTCCGCGCCTCACCAGCGGGGAGACATTTGACCCGGACAGATTTGACCAGGCCCGCTTATCCGGCGATTCTTGGGTGGACTCGAGTTTTGAGCATGGAGCCTTCTGGTTCCGAACCGAGGCCTTGCCACCAGGCCACCACGGGCCCCGAATTAGAAAGAATGAGGACGAAAAAAATACTAAGCTTCTGATGCTATTTACTCTTGCTAAGCCATTGGTTTGAATTGAAAGGAAAATTGTAATCTTGTGGGTTCGTTACAAATGTCAAACAATACTATTGCAAAGAAAATGGAGAAACAACTTTAAAAAAATAAACAGATATAATCCATTAGCCAACGTAATTTGTTGTAATCGTGATAGAAACATGTACAGCAAATATAATCACTTCGAGGGGAAAAAAACTTTATTCTAGTTCCAGTAAAATAACAGTTATATCTCTATTATATATTCTCAATAATTGATGTCAATTGAAATGACGTCACATTTGCATGCAAATCAGAAATGCATATATCATCTAATCATTTCATGACACATTGTCTTACACTGTACTGTTGCGACATGTATTTTTTTTTTCGGACGCATAATGGGCAAGGATTCAAAAATTAAATTTTCAGTATTCATTTGACGTGCGTCACGTGAGCATTAATTGACTTCATTGATGTTTAAAATCTTATGGTTATAAATTCATAACTTTTCAAGGAATGAACTAAATAAAGTGTATTTTTCTTCCTTTCCCGCTTTTAATAATAAATACCGATTTAAACACAAGGTTTTTTTATTCCGTAGTTAAAAATAAATTGGTAGCAGGTAGAATTAACACATCTCTCTTTTTTTTAACCCATGGCGAGTAATGGATGCCAAAAATAAATTTTCCTCAGATTTGTTAGACAAATAAAACTAATTAAAATTAAATTCATTTTATTTGTCTAACAATTCTGATAAATTTAATTGAAATTTCCATCTGATTTAAAACCTATTTATGCTGCTTTTGGTTTAACATTGAGTTCTCAGTATATTAATACATGTTAGAGACATTTTTCACTTAAATTGTTTAGAAAGAGTCCAAGATAAATATTATTATAACTAGAAATTTGCGCAGAATAATTGTACAAGAATTAAATGTTTGGCATCGAAACAAAGCTATGTTTTCTGTAACAGAATGGCAAAAATAAAACTGTTTGCTGACACGTCTCACATTTAGATTATGAGATACAGGATAAAAAAATATTATTAAACTACTAAAAAAGTCAAACTAAAGATCAGTATAAAAATAAGTGTAACTAGCATATTAAAAGATTTCTATTAAGTCATTTAAGAATTCTAGTAAATAGATTATGTTTTATTTCTGCAAAAAAAATCATATTTTTATTATTAAAGAATTAAAGGAATCAGAAAACATATCGTCTTACAATGTGATGCACAAATTATTTTTTCCATGCTTGCTTCACTTCTACAAAATTAAGATGTTACGATATATTAAAAACATAAATTTTAAAAATACATTAACACACAAAGTGTAACAAAAAGGGTTAAGATATATCAAAACATCAAAGCAAAAAATACATTATTAGTCAAAATGCACCAAAGAGAATTTTGTTATGATTTATTACTCGACTACAATTTTTGAATTTTCCTTTTGTAATAAAATTTAGAATTTAGAAATTTTTTGTCATTTTTTCTGAGATGCTTACTTTTATTTAGCGCAAATAAACTTTAGAAATCAAAAGAAAATTCTGAAAAGTGCTTAAATATTATGTTTAACAGGAATTTTACTGTAGAATTCGCTACTTAAACGCATTAAAACATTCCAAATTTCGTTGCTTAAACAAATTTTTTTGAGTGATATTATAACTGAATATGCTTTTATGCAACCTGTTATATATATTTGTCCACATTTTATGCAGTTGCTATACCTTTCTAGAAATATCATACGTATGTAAAAATATTAAGCATATTATTAAATTTTTAAGACCATAATTTGTTTGCAAATTACGATATATGTCTAAAAACTGCTTTTTAAACCTGCATTAATTAAATATAAAAGCAAACTGTCAACCTATAATGAGGCCTTTCATACTTTCTTCAAAGGAACGAAACCACAAGAATGGGTTTATTTTTTGTGTGTGAAAAATTACACTAAACAATATGTTGTATCATTCAGAATTTTATGACTTGTTTCTTTTATACAGGTCAATACATCAAAACTAAAAGTAATGATATTTATAATGATGCTCTAAAATTGCCTCTTAATTCTTGATTCTCAGATGACGATCATAACATGTGAGTATTCACATCATGTATCATCCGAAAAATCATGTATTACAGCTGTGTTTGTGGAACATGTGTTGCCCTCCTGTTTAGTATTCAAATTTACACTGGTATCCAAAAATAATGCACAATTATGAAGATGCTACAAAATTGGAGTTAATATGGATACTATGGTTCGCAATCAGTTGCGGAGAATGGTGGGACATACTATCGTCAGAACTCACATTTTACAGTGAAGATTCGGTCACGAGGGCAATTAAGGGGGCCACCAGAAAGGGCTGGAGGAGAAACTGAAGTTTGACCCATACTGTTTCACAGAAAGCTGATAACGAGATGTAACTTTCATCAATGTTTATGCTTGTTGTGCTTAGTACTTACATGCATTTTCATAAAAATAGCACGTATTTTCGAGAAAATATAGAGGTTTTCTTAAAAAATCCCAAATTTTTCCGCATGTTTTTTGCTTATAGCATACAGAGTTTTCCACTATATTGTACCAAACTTACACAATATTTCATAATATGTAAAAGAAGTTTTGTATTAAGTAAATTATTGTATTACCAATAATATTGAATTTTATGAAAGTTGAATATCCTGAATACTCATGTATACTTATATGTTAAATACTTAATTTAAATTACAGTTCGACGATTACTATTCGAAGATTCGAGTTTAAAAAATATCAATTTGTGCAAGAACCCTCATCATTTAGCTTCTCTTAGAGTGTACCGAAATTCACCAAGTTGCAATTGCCGATATCTTTCTGAATACTAATTGAATTCAACTGGAATTTTTATATAAGTTGCCCTATATATCTGGCTCTGAAGTTGTTATATAAAAATTACGCTATGTCTCGCCCATGCGCAGCAAAAAAAAATTAATTCAAATGCTCATATTTCCTGTAATATTGAAATTTTAATACAATGCTTCTTTTACATATTATCAAATATTCTGCATAAAGTTTCGTACAATTTGATAGGAAACTCTGTACGTCATATGCAAAAAACATGCGGAAAAATTTGGGATTTCTTAAGAAAACCTTTATATTTTCCTTAATATTTGTGCTGAGTTTACGAAAATGCATTAAATATTATGTAAATCAAACATAACCATTGATAAAAGTTATATCCCGTTATCAGTTTCCTGTGAAACAGGATGAGTCAAATTCCATTTTCGCCCTCATCCCTTTCTGGTTCCCCCTAAATTGCCCTCGTGACCGAATATTCACTGTAAAATGTGAGTTCCGACGATATTATGTCCCACGATTCCCACTAACTGATTGCGGACTATAATATCCATATTAACTCCACTTTTGTAGCATCTTCAAAACGGTGCATTATTTTTGGACACCAGTGTATTATTATCTGTCACTGAATGCTGTAGTAGTGACAGTCGTATCATTAGCAGCTATAGTTACGTCTGATTCGCACTTTAAGGGTCTTCGATTCAGTTCGATCTTCGATTGCACTTAAGGACTTCGAGAAATGCCCCTTTCCTTGTCCTTAGGTTGCTGTCAGGCTGTGACGGATTGCTTTCGCAGTAGATGTACTCCTCCCCTTATAAGAGAGAGGATAGTCTCATATATGCTTCTCACGAGTCCATTGATGTTTTACTTAATACAATTGCCTTGAAGTTCGGGGAAGGCGAATTCGGTTCCTTGCGAATGGTACATTTATTCTACCAGAAGATCTTTTACTTTTTGTCAGTGTTGGTAAAGATATCGTACTGAGGAAACATTAGAATTTCACTTCCCTCGCAAAGTAAATCTATAGGAAGCTCATAATTCCCTGCAGATAAACTCACTCCTTCACCTGTTATATCACCGCATATGTGATGGATAGATTTCTTACTAACGATGGAGAAAAGCATAGATCCTATGTATACTTGAAGAAACATTACTTCTTTTTTTTTTTCAGACCGACATAATAAACGAGGAAAAGCACGTCGTTCTTTCGATATCAGAACTCACTTGAGATTTCGCCTTGTCGTATTCTCGCGGTAGATATTATATCTTCAATGTACTGCTTAAGTCAGAAAACGTACTTTAAAAAAAAAAAAAAAAGCAATTAAGGTATCCGCATACGTTCGAAAACCCATTTTTGACCGAAAATCATAATTTTTTTAATGTCTTATCTGAAAGCCTATTGTTTTTAGTTTTCAAAACAGTTTTTATTTTACATCTATGATGATCAGAAGTGAAATTAGAGACATTTTAGTAGAAATTGACAGTTGATAATGGAGTAGTAAATAATACGATAAAGAAGCATTTTTCATTGTTTTTACTTAAGATATTTAAATTTTATTGCTTATTTTTGTTTTATACTATTTTACATATAACAGGTATTATTTTGAAAGGTTTTCAGTGTGAATTTCTTTGTTTTCTATGACATTGTTGCAAATTTAGGTAATTTTGAATCATTGCAGTATCTTGATTCTCTGTTAATGATGTAATTTTTGATAATAAACGTAGGAAAAGTACATAAATTGTACTTATGATCAATATCAATCACTAAAAGTATCTCTAGATCAACTAATAGGCATTATAAAGTTATTTGACTGAAAAACAATATTCAAATCTATCGATGGCGGCTGAATGATAGAAAACGATAATGACACATAAGGCTCAAGAAAACGACTAAAAAAAATTTCCAATCAGGATTTTTTTTTAAATGTGCTAAGCTGGCAAAAACTAAAGACTAGCCTACAAAACTGGGGAGTATTGAAGAAAAATTCTTTTTTCTTCTCATTGTAAATTAAAAACATAAACTTTAAACTCGTTTTTCTCGAAATGTGATTTTTTGCAAAATTTTCATTTTTCATACACGATAACTAAAATTCAACTTAAAATATCCGCCTCAAATTTGGCATACATATTATTTATTATATTGTCTAGGTAATGAACCAAAATATAAGTGAAATAATGCTCCATTAAAAAGTTATGTATCTTTTAATGCTTGAAAAAAGGCCAAAATTCTTTAAAAATTCATGATTTCACACTAAAACTCTTATAATTTACATGTTTTTAGATACATTGCAAAACGTTTGCTTCAGGACCTAGCCAATAGTTGAAGGATTATATATGCTAAAGGATTTATCATTCTGATCATTTCTTTTTGAACGAGGGTGTTTGAAAAAAGGTCAAATTTAGTGCAAAAAAATCTAAGTTTTTTCAAACTTTTAAAAATATATTTAATTCATTTAGCTTTTTTCTATGATTTATTAAGTTTTAACATAAATGTCATATAAAAATACAAAAATATTGCTTCAAATATCATTATTTAAAAAAAGGCCTCCGAACGTAGTTGGATGCCTTAAAAGTTTCCGTTCATTAGGAAAACCAAGGTTTGATTATTACATTTACTAAAATTCGACATTTTTCTTTTCTTGGTAACATTTACATTCTGTGTTTAACAACAATTGTGTGCTTGCAAAAGGCATTTGGAAGGTAAAGAAAAGGTTTTCACTTGGTCACTTTTAGCAGTATACCTACAATATTTGTAAATATTAAATGTTACTTAGTAAGAGAATATCATGTCCAAGTAAATATTCTCTGTCCTGCGTCGCCTCTTGTTCTGTTTTGTCATTTAAATTCTGAAGTTTTTAGCAAATATTGGTTTATTTACTCTGCAAATAGCTTTATTTTTTATGTGCCTACGTTTATCTTAATAAGTTTCGCACTTGGGAACTTTTTTCTCTTTAAGACTTAATAAATAAATCTGGGCTAGAAATAAATTTCTTTATGTTTAATTAAATTAAAAATTCTCTTAAGTTTTAATAAATATAATATATTACGTGCTTATAGTGAGTTATCTAGATGTATAAACTCTTGAAACAAAAAAAAATGAGAGCTCTTAAACGATTTTTTTTTTATGACGTAGCAATGATTTTAAAATGGTACCTGTATGCTCATTAAAATTTAAAGTAATGTTTCCGCATCAAATTTGTCTTGTACTCTTATAATCATATACAGTGGTAAAAAAATGAAATTTCTAGAGAATATTTTACTGAAATTATAAAGTGTTATTACACTTTGCGAACGACCCCTATATAGTCAGCAATGGTTTGGATGTTAGAAACATGAAAATAAAAGAATCCCCAACGAAGCTAATGAACACTTACTTACAAAAAGGGGAGGGGTAATGTTTAACTTCTTTCTCGGACGTTCTGAGTTTTAAAAGAACAAGATTTTAAAGCACTATGGGTTTCAGTGGGTTAAGAAAGCGTGTGTTTTTTCCTATTGTATAATATTGAATAACCAAGAAAATTATTCTAGATAAATGTGTTCTTGTAGTTATGATGTAACTTTGTATGCTTTTTTTCCATTCAAGTTGTCCGAAAGATCCCCAGTGGCACAACAATAATATAAAATATTTTGGGCAATATTGTGAATACCGAGGAATACTGAATGCTGTATCTAAATTTTTAAAAGCTTTATAAACGTAAAATTTTGGCACAAAAATTTTAGTTTTAGCTGAATAATTCATGTTATTTCAAAAAATTCAATGGAATAATTTTTCATTAAAATGCCGAATACTGTATCTGTGTAAACAATATTGGAAATTCTATATTCCCACAACGTTGAACAATGTATTGGTGACAATAATGAAAATTCTACGTTTAACAACGTTGACCAATGTAGTGCTGAGAATATTGTAAATTCTACGTTTAACAACGTTTATAAATGTTGTGACGACAATATTGTAAATTCTGCATTTAACAATATAACACAATGTTTTATTATTCTGGGTTCTTTTTACCGGAAGTGACCATACGACTTGGATACGTTTGTATATATCTGGTTCTGATTCTTTGTCTCTGTTTTAAAACGCTGTTTTTAATAAAATCTCCTAGACCGTCCTTCTTTTTATTAATTCATTAAATCAATGATAATTTGAAAAAACTAACTGTGTATTTTTATAAAAAAATATTACCTTTGAAAAATGCTCCATCCTAACTTTTACTAAATATAGAATATGACAAAATTATACTGTTTAAGCAAATTATGAGCGAGCATGTGTTACGATGAGCAACTCGCACTTTAAAGAAGACTGTATATCACGTTTTTCTTAATTTTGAAATTTTAACGTTCATAAACAAAATTAAACCCTAAAAACAGTCAATGTTTGTTGAAAAATAATAACTTTCTTTGTGTCCCATATTCTTAAAAGTAATTACTTTTGAACCAAAATTACATAATTTATTCCACTAGCAAAACTTAGTTACTAGCGGAACTCGCTCTCTTTCTCTCTTTGACTTCAAATCATATTCTCAGCTCAAAATTATAAAAATTTAATTAAATCAAGAAGACAGTTCAAAACAAGATGTGGGGAAGCACGATACTTCGTAAGAAGCCGAGCTCGGTTTCGTCAATCTATGTGCAGCTTTCAAGGTCTCGGTTGCTGAGTGGATAAGGCGATTGATTAGGTAACCAAATACTCCTGGATTCGAATCCAAGGTTCGTATACGTAACAAATGTCGATTACAAACTAATCAAATGATGCGGTATGGAAGCAAAATAATTTTTTCCATCTCTAATAAGTAATTTGGTTTAATATCAGGAATATTTATAATTTTGGGAAAATAAATAATAGAGTATTAAAACTAGGTTGGACTAAATTGTATGGACGAGTTTTCTGTTTCGTTTATTTGCGGTAAAGTTGGTTTTCTGCCGAGCGCATCAACTTCTGGTGATAATGTTAAGTCAATGGGAATCTTCGAAACTTCAACACTCTGTTTGAAGATATTAATTAATATTTAAAGTGGAATTTTTTAATCGTATGCCTTAAGAATAATTTGCAAATATTAAATTTAATGTTCCTGTTGTTGTAGCGCTCAATGTTTACTTAAAATAAGAGCCTAATTTTGTGGAAAGGTTGCCCAAATTTTTTTCGCTCTTTTTGCGACTTCCAAGGTTTATTTGGCAGTTAAGTTTTTAACCTTACGATTTAGATTATCACTGACTGTTAAATTTTTAACCAAACGATTAGGCAAATTCCAATCGTTTCATTTAGAATTTAAATGCGTTAGAAACCTTTTCAACCGATTTAAAAAGAAAGGATTACACAAACTTAAAGAACACGGAATTCAGCGCTTTATGTGCTAAATAAAGAACTGGTTCGAATTTGGAGCTTGATACAGTTTCCAAATGGATTTGGCGAATGCCTTAATCGGAGAGTTACCAGTAAACGGTCTGTGAATCCAAAATAAACAAGCCAGAAAACTCGTCCATTATATTGCTCAATATTGCACAATATTAAGCAATATAGGAAAATTCTTACATCTTACACTGTTTCAATATTGTAACACAATATTAAACGATATTGCAACACAATATTAAACAATATTGATTTTTCGAATTTTACAATATTGAACAATATAGTGTGCTATTTGGGAAGTAGGATAGGCATAAAGAAACAAGTCATTTTTGCAGTAGTACACGAGTTCAGAAACGCAGAGGAGACTGCTTTGTCAATGAATTAAGTAAAAGAAAAGAATATAACCGACAATATTTAGAATAACACAACCCAGAATATAACAAATAATATTTAGAA